>PVJL010005075.1:69424-115420 GCA_004026885.1 Lyroderma lyra
CCCCCCCGCCCCCCGCCCCCCCCGCCCCCCGCCCCCCGCGGCTGCTGCCCTGACCGGAAGCTAACAGGCCTCTTCTCCGGAAGGACCGAGCTTTTGGGTCTGCGGCCTCCGCCGCTGCTGAGGAGAATCCTGTGGGACCTGCACGGAAAAGCCGCACTGGCCACCCGAGCCAGGCCGTGGAGAGGTGTCGCGGCGGGCAGCAGCAAAGATCGAAGCAGCGGACGCGTGTCGCACCTCCCGCCTGGGAGATCCTGGGGGTCTGGAGCGTGGCAGAACATTTAGACCTTAAAAAATAACAAGGGTGACGCCTCTGGGAGGAGCGGCTTCGGGAGAGCGTGAAGATGGTGCTGGGCAGTCTCCATCCCGGAGGGCATCCAGTAGGCCCCAAATCTGTGTCGGACCGAATGCCTGCCCCCCAGGCCGCCCCGCCGCGGACCGGCAGGTGGGCCTCCCCTGCACTCAGTCGGGGTGCTCCTCCGTCGGCGCCCCACCCTGGGCCCGGGCCAGGTGAGTCCTTGCGAGCCGGTGTTCAAGTCGCTGTAGACGGTGGAGCTTGCTGTTGGTTTTCCATGCTAGATGTTTTGTGGGCTCGTCCCTCGGGTGCAGGTCTTAAAAGCTGGGGGTGCTGGAAGTGGGGTTCAAACCCTTTGCTCCTCAAGGAGCCACTCCGGGGCTGGCTGTCTTCCAGACTGTGGGCCTTACGCAGGGTTGGGGGGATGTGTGGGGGGGAATTGTGGCCAGAGTGTGAGATTGTGTTCTAGCCTCTTCTACCGGTCTCCACGTGAGTCTGATCTAGTTCGCGCAGTACGAAGGCGTCTGGGTGTTTTTAGGCCCCCCCGCCCCCCAGGAAGTCGTCCATGTGCACCTGGAGCTTCGGTGTGTAGATTCAGTTTGAGGAAGTGAGCTCGGTGTTCTCACGGCGTCGTCACGAACGGAGAGCCCGCTGTCTCTGCATACCGTAGGCTTCTCTGCCCGGGGATGCTGGAGAGCTGTGGCGGCTCCAAGCCTTCCTCCCGCACGTAGCTGTCTAAGAAGCACGAAAGCAGGCTTCTCATGCACATCTGTTTAAGGGTGAAAAGAGGACTTCTCCAGAAACTACCCCCATACTTTTTTTCCAGAACTGTTAGTTTTAAAGAAAGAAAAGCAACTCCTAATTCTGAAAACTGGTAGTTAAAGGAAATAATTTAGTGTGATGGCTGGGTGAACTCCACTTTAGGATAAATAGTCTTTGCGGATGATTTTTTTTTTTTTAACAGAGCAATTCAGTCCAATAAAGTGAAAGAAAAGATGGAATTTGAAAAATAATCATTTTGTAATTTAAAATCAAATCACAGGCAATGATCATCCATGAATGAAACTTTCAAATGACAGGTTGATGGGGAAATTTGCAGTGGAGGGATTGGATTAGGCTGCCACCATCTTGGTCATTTATCAATTTTACCATCACTAAAACATGATGTGTTTCCTGATATGGTGCAATGAAAGTATTCAGCATAACCTAAGAAGTGTTCTTGCCACAAAAGTTGAACTTGAATTTAGCCAGATCTCTAGAGCAGTGGTTCCCAACCTTTTTTACACTTTGGTACCCCTTTTTTTGACCCATTTCTAGAAATTGTGCCCCTTGTTTTAAAAACAGCTGTTTTTAAATACACTTGTTCAATGTCTTATCTTTATGTAAAATATGGAATTGAGGTAATAAGTTAGGAAAGAAAAATTACTGCACTAAAAGTGCAAATCACTGATTTAATTTTAAAATATTAGTAACACAGTTAAATATTGATAATGATAAATGTGGTTGACTTAGTTTACTCAGACTGCCATAACAAAATACCACAGACTGTGTGGCTTAAAAAACTGAAATTTATTTTCTCAAAGTTCTGGAGGCTGGAAAGTTCAAGATCAAGTACTCTAGAGCATCAGTTCATAAGAGGTGGTATGTATATCCCCAAGGGTACATGCTGGCCCATTCAGGGGTATGTGAAAAATAATCAGCAGCGGCTTTCCGGCATGCCTCCCTGGGGTTAGCCTAAACCATTCTGATGGTCTTGGGTACTCTCAAGTCTCTATTCATATGTTTCTAGACCATCCTTTAGCCTAGGGGTAATAACCATTCATTTTGCTAATTTTTCATATTTTCATTCTTAAAGCTCCAGAGATGCCAACATGTCACTCTCAAATCTGAACATAGTATGATGTTAGAATTTCTAACCAGTTCTTGAGGACTAGTGACTTTTGTTTTAACATGTTCTACAAAGTGATATGATTTTGACAGTTTTTACTGATATTGGTTCTTGGTAGACCACACTAATATCTCATATTCCCACTTAAGAGCACAGCAGCTAAAGTTAGAGCAGCATTCATTTATTCACCGGCCACTTTTGAGCCCCTGCTGTGTGCCAGGCACTTAGCTTGTGCTATGGGGATAAAGAGATGGATAATACATACTCTATTCTTAAAATATTGTAAGTCTACTATATTCTGCCCACTTAGGTCCCAAGGCCACTTAAAGATTCTAAAGATTGATGACTCCAGGTTTCAGAACCCAGGTGTATATTTTCTCCTCAGACAAGGTTGCCATCACTGGGAGGAAATAAGAGGCTTTCTGAGCCCAGTCAGATGTTCTAACTCAAGAGTAGTGGAATTGGGGTGACCAAGACAGGCTCTGAGAAGAGATGAAGTGTCCAGACAGGACCAGATGCCAGGAGGCAGAGAGGTCAGGCCCTCAGAGGAGTCTCCAGGGTCAGTGAACATTTGTCAGAAAAGAATGAGGAAAAGGGAGTAAACGGGTAAAAAATGATCTCCACCTCTTGACTGGGGAAGGTGTGTGTGTAGGAGAGAGCCCGTGAAGGGAATTTGACCCTTAAGGGCAAAAGGTGCGGGACAGAAATTCCGTCAGTATTGCATTTCCTTCTGTGAGGGGTCACTGAGTCAGGGAGAGCCCAGGAGTGTCCTGGAGAAAAGAAATGAATCCACCACGGGAGGTTGCCCATCTTCTCTGAGGAATGTAGCTTTTGAACACACCATTAACGACCCAGAAGGCAGACAAGGTGCCTGCCCAATGAAGCAGCTTTTTAAGAGCCGTTGCCCAGCCAGGGTGCCTCACTAGCATAAGAATGGAGAGCAAAGGGGCAGCCCCAGGTCTCAGGTGGGAAAGGGAAAGGTACTGTGTACCCCTCTCCAGGACAGCTAAAGTCATTCCTGGCCAGGCTTTGTTGGGGCGTCGAGAAGTTTGGGGTTGGTATCAGGGCCTATGAACATGGAGCTCTGGAAACTTAGCTACAGCGAGGAGAAGGTATTCAAGGGACAGACCAGGAGAAGTGCTGGGCCTACCTGCACTGGGGATGCAGGAATTGCATTTCCTTCCCCAGAGGAAGCAATAGCTGCTGGGTGGCCAAGAGGGAGGGGTGGGGCAGGTGGGAGCAGAGCTGGCTTCCCACGTGGGCTCAGTAGCCTGTCACCAGGGTGGTGTGACTCCAAGGGCCCAAGAAGACCTGCTGCCTGAGATCAAGCTTTCCACCCACTAACTGGAGCCTAACACTCCTTCAAAGTGGGACATAGCCTTTCTTCCATAATTAAAGCGAAGGCTTCCACATAAAGTAGCCCTGGGAGAGTTAAATTCACCCGAAGGGTAAACTCTTGATGTTTTCTTAAGAGTGGTGGTGTTTCACGATGGCACATTTTAAGTCTGGTGGGGAGAAGTGCACAGGAAAGGGGAATGGGGGTCTGGAAGGCGATTCCTTAGTTCCTGGTAGCCCCCCTGATGTTTTGGCTGGTTAGGGCTGCCAGATTTGACAAAACAAACAGAGAGACGTCGGGATGTCCAGTGAAATTTGTCTGAAATTCAGATTTAACTGAGTCTCCTGTATTTCATCTACAACCCTGAGCCAGTGGGAATTCAATCTCATTGCCCCCCACGCCCCCACCCCTCCACCACCTTGCCTTGTAGATTCCCTGAACCTTCACTTCCATGCATGAGGAGAGCTGAGGGGAGGGTGTGGGATGGAGAAGACAGAACCACAGTGTATAGTGAGGAAGGTAAACGACAGAGGCCGAGAAATGGAAAGCCTTGAGGATCCAGATGATGTCATTTCTCTTTGCATCCTCAGTGCCTTACATAATGCCCGATATAGAACAGGTTGCTTGATACAGGTGTGTTGAGATTCTAAAAAGAGTGTTGTTAATAATAATAATAATAATAATAATAATAATAATAATAATAATAAAAATAATGATAAATACGTATGTAGTGCTTACCAACCCAGGCTCTCTCTTCAGTAAGCACTTCACTGAAAAGCTAAAGTGGTTCATGGGACATGGTGCAAGCAGCCTGAATGGTGCCTGAGCTACTAAAAGGGGGAACTCATCAGACATTGCTTTTTAATTAGGTGGGCTCTTTAATGATTAATGTGCAGCCCTTTTTGAGGGTAAGATGTCCAGGCCTCAATCCCAGGCTTCAGCTTTTTCTTCTCCTACAAACAGAGCCTGGTGCTTTACAGTCTCCTCTCCTTCCCTTCTGTAGGTATTCCCATCGCCACACTTCAGTGACAGGTCACAGCCCATGTACCCAGCCCCGCCCACCACACTGCCAGAGTGCAAATACATAACAATGAGTGCAAACTAATTCATCATTAAGAGAGTAAGTAGTGCTTGAAATAATTTTTTTAAATGCTTTTCCCAAATGTGGATGAGATTACACAGGAATTTGGATTATCCAGGTTCCTCCTGGCTTCTACTCACAGAGAGCCCCAAGCCTTGTTTGTGCGTGCGTGGAAACAGGCAAACAGAGAGGCACAGAAGATTAGGTGGTTAAACCACAGGCATTTCTAGCCTGGCATGAGCTGACTTCAGATTTGCCGAACAGAGCACTTGGAAATTCTGGCTTTGTTATATCCATCACATCAGAGCCAGAGAAACCTCAGGACAATTTAGGATTAGAGAAAGTAGGTTGAAAGCAACTGCAGCTACTTTTTTTTTTTTTTTTTTACACACCTTTGCTTTTTTAAGGTAGAATCTCAAATGTTTTTCCATCAGTGCCCTTCTTCATCCCCACCCCCTCTATCCCACCCTTACCCGGTCCCCAGTGGGGAGGGCTGACCACACACAGCTCTCTTCATTTGCATTTAATTCATCAAAATATGATTTATTCAAGGCAATTCTCTGTCCGAAGACTCTTTTACCAACTGACATTAAGCCTGGCTTAAGCCTATTGTAATTGGGGAGGTTCTTTCCTTTTCTTTGAACTGAGCAGTCCCACCAGTTTTAAGCTAGCCCTAAACCCCAGCAGGCCTGGGAATCTGCATTTGTCATTTGCTCATTTTTTAAATTCTGGAACCCCTCAGCTCCAGCACATTCCCTACTTGATGCAGTATACACTTTGTGTCATTTTTAAGGGCATCACTCTGGCCTAGTCAGCAAGACTGTTACACCTTGCCAAGGTTATGACACCTTACCGAGTTATTTGTACAGTGCTACTAGTGTAAGTGCACAGTGGCAAGTTCGTGAACTTAATTGTCAGATTTTAGGCGTGATGACAGCTCTGATGGTCATTGCAGAAAAACAGTTCCAAAATTGCTTTGAAGGGTGGACTAGGCGCTAGCGTCGGTGCACAGCTTCCCAAGGGGAGCACTTCAAAGGTGACCACAGTGATATTCAGCAATGAGGTATGTAGCACTTTTCCTAGGACGAGTTCGTGAAATTAGTTGTCCAACCTTGTACATATTTTTTGTATTCGAGAATTCCTCACTCCCAACCTGGAATTCCTGATTCCCTTGAAAAGTTCATATTGTTTAGTAGGATATTATGATTTACAAAAAGAAATGTATTATTTGGTCTTTGTCCCTTTTCTAGCACAGAATTCCTAAAATGATTGAAATTTCCTAAGTGATGAGAGTGATAAAGATGTCTTTTGTTATATTAATGAGGTAACTTTTGGACCACACAGAGGAATGGGCTGGTTGCCAGAAGAACCAACAATGTGATTAGAGGGTTGGAACTTTCAATCTCTCCTAGAGGGGTTAGAGATTGAGTTCCATCACCAGTGGCCAGCGGTTTAATCAATCATGCACACATAATGAAGCCTTCATACAACCCTAACAGGATGGCTTCAGAGAGCTACCAGCTTGGTGAACACATGGATATTTGGAGAGAGTAGGGAAGCTCTTCGCCTTTTCCCCATACCTTACTCTATGCTAGCGGTTCTCACCCTGTGGGTCGTGACCCCTTTGGGGGTCGAACGACCCTTTCACAGGGGTCGCCTAAGACTATTGGAAGACACATATCAGATATTTACATGACGATTCATAACAGCAGCAACATCACAGTTATGAAGTAGCAACAAAAATAGTTTTATGGGAGTCAGCACAACATGGGGAACTGTATTAGAGGGTCACGGCATTAGGAAGGTGGAGACCACTGCCCTATGCAGATCTCCCATTTGGCTGTTCCTGAGATACGCTTTTGTGATAGACCAGAGATGTAGTCGGTAAGCTGTTTCTCTGAGTTCTGTGAGCTGCTCTAGCACATTAATCAAACACAAGGAGCGGGTCGTGGGAGCCGTTGGTCAGAAGCAGAGGTGACAACCTGCAGTTGTGACTGGCATCTGCAGTTGGGGGACTGAGCCCTCCACCTGTGGGATCTGACACTATCTCCCTATGGATAGTGTCAGAATTGAGCTGAATCATAGGACAGCCAGCTGGTGTCAGAGAATTGTTTATTGGTGGTGTGGAGAAACAACTCCTCACCCACACACCCGCAATATGCTGGAATTGGGGGTAGAGCCCAGATAATGAGGGGCTCAGAGCTGGCCTCCCTGTCAGCCAGCAGGGGGTGTGAGTCTGTGCTGCCACCTTGGGATGGGGTCCCGATCGTCTGTCACACCAGTCCCCACCACTCCACTGTGAGCATTTCAGTTGGCTGTTCTGATGCAAAGGGTAGACAGAAACAATTAAAAAATTTTGATTTAGAGTCTATGGGTAGAAATTCTGAGGAGATGCTAGAAGAATGGACAGCAATTTGTTAGAGCAGGGCTGTCTGAACTTTTAGCTTCCTTGGGCTACATTGGAAGAAGAATTGTCTTAGGCCACACATAAAATACAGTGACACTAACAAGAGCTGATGAGCTAAAAAGAAAAAAAGGTTGCAAAAACCTCATAATGTTTTAAGAAAGTTCACGAATTTGTGTTAGGCTGCATTCAAAGCCGTCCTGGGCTAGGTGCACATGGCCCATGGCCTGCAGGTTGGACAATCTTGGGAGAGAAAACTGCAGGCAGAAGCCCATTTGAGGTGAATCAGGAGATTGTGTGCTAAGGTAAGTCACTCGGCCTCTTTATTTCAGAGCTGCTCTCTTCAAAAACACTGCACATGTACACATGTCTGGTGTTGCCCAAGGGACGGTCCTCAGGCTCTGAGCCAGCTGTGCTGGCCCCTGCCTCATCTCAGGCGTCTAGTCAATGTTTCCCTTTGAAGCACCTGTCTTGTCTCCTCTTTTCCGATTTGCCCAGAGCCACATTAGAGTTTTGCCCATCTCTGTGCTGTTCAGATTCAAACATTTTGCTCAATCCATTTCAAGGACTAGTAGAAAAATCCACCCCAATTCAAATTCTTTCTCTTTTCAAATGCTAACATAGGAGGCTCCCCCTTGCTTCCCTGACCCTTCCCCAGCTCCAAGGAGGCTTCTGGAAAGCCTGTCCTGAGCTTCTCATTTCACTTTTGACAATGGGGAGAAAAGTGGGGACTGATAGGATCCCCCAAGGAGTTCTCTGTCTATTAGGCCGGGCCCAGGCCATTCATGAACAGACCATTCCCAGGACCTCATGTTTCAAGATGGGGAGATTAGTGAGGGGCCTTCTGACCAGGCAGACAGGGCACAGACTCTCCATTTACCCCTTCTGGCTGTTGGTCTTCAGAACTAAGTAGCTGCCATCTCTGAGGAAGCTGGGAGCTGCTGTGTGCCCTGTCTCTGAGGGCCAGTGGGTGGGCAAGGGGGGATTACCGGCAGAATTGCTAACAGATGGGCATTACTTTTAGGTTTCAGGTCATAGTGAAATCAAACACACGGGTCTCCTTTGCTATCTTCAAAGATGGCAGGCAGAAGGATTCCATCTTTTTTTACTACTCTGTTTTATCCGTGCTCTCCCCCCACCCCTGCCTTTGCACAATAGTGAAGCATTCTAGAATTTCAGAATTGGAAAATACTTTAAAAGTCTTGGGCCTACCAACTCTCCTCCTGTTACACCCGAGAAAACAGTCATGGAAAGAGGTACTGCAGCTTGTCCAAGGCCACACACTGGAAAGTGTCAGGACAAGGAGGAGAACTGAGCGCATCTAACTTCTTTCTGCTTTTCTCAGTCCCAGTGCTTCCTGGCCTTTGGTCCTGGGCATACAGCGTTCATCATTTTTGGCAGATCCGCAAACACCTGTGTAATTATTGTGTAATACTTTTTCTTTAGCCAGACCCATTTTTTATTTAAATGTAAAAAAAAGCAACCCTACTTGCTTTAAATGTTGGAGACCAAAGGGCAAATGTAATTAATAGAAACCAGTGTTATGAAACTAGCTGGATCTTGTGATCTGTTGAGAGCTATCACTTCATTTATTTGGGGTTAAAATCGGAGCTACCCATTTTTGCTGTGTATAATGAGCGCCCAAGTTTTTGTCCCAAACTTTCAGGGGAAAATAATCTTCCATTTTAACTTTTTAATTCAAATTTTTATTTGTTTATATTTAGGTGATTTTTTTTGTATTATAAAGGAATTTTAGCATTTATGTTTTAGCATATGATGGTACAAGAAATTTTGTATAACAAATAATTATAAAACACAAGAACAGATACAAGGTACAAGAAATTTTATGTATAAAATTTTTTATATTAAAAAAACAATTATCATATTCCAAGGTATCATTTTGTATACAGATATCATTATTGATGCCTAGAGTTACACTTTTAACTCATAAGTATAAATACACTAATTTAAAACATTTATATAGATGCGGAATTAGAACTACTCATTTATAACATGCGTCTTTATTTTTCCCTCACAAATGTGGGCAAAAGAGTGAGCATCATACATGGCAAAATCTGGTGTTTGAGAAGAGTTAAGGAGATCCTAGCACCTGACTGAGACGTTGTCCTTGAAAGAAAGAAGGAGAATTGGAATGGGAGTAACCTTTTTGAAAGGTTAATGCCTGTCCATGCCCCAGCAAAGTTTTCTCCCAACGCTTGTGGGGGTGTTGCCCACTTCGGGATTGCTGCCCTAGATGGTACTGCCTTCAGAAGTACCTCTTGCCTTGCTGTTTTCCTCTCTTAGGAGTAGGTTCTACCAGTGCAGAAGACAGGCACAGTGTTCCTTGCACATTTCCAAAAATACGGGCAGGGTTCCAGGGGAGAAACAGATTTTTCGATGTTGGCTTTTTTGTCAGCTAGTGCATTTTCTCACAGCTTTCTGGTTGGAAGCATCCCAGAAGAGGGAAGCAGGGTCACAGAGACTGATTAGCAGAGTTCTTGGATCCAAGAGACAGCGAAGTGATTCTCTGCACACTAGAAATCCTCCATCTTCCGTTTACAGCCACCGTGTGATGTGAAGACAGGAACAAATTGGAGTCCCTCATCTGTGGGAATATCAAACACTCCGTGATTGATCTGTGACTCAGAATGCCAGGCCAAATTGGGTTTGTTTCAAGCACAGCCTGGAGTTGTGCTCTTAGTATTGTCACATGTAATGGCCCAGTTGGCAAATGGTTCTTAATCACCAGCCACTGTGCTAGGTGTGGGGTCACAGAAGTAAATAATGCATCTTAACACACCCTGTCTGTACTGAGAGCATTGTGTAGTGGACATAAATTGCATTAATAAAAAAGGGTAGCAAGGATGTACAAAGTCTGTATACTTTGATGGGTGGCTTGATGAATGTTCTGGAAGCCTAGAGGAGGGAGTGAGGGCAGGGGATTGAAGGGGCTGGGGAAGCTTTGTGAACAACGTGGATTTTTGTAGGACTTCCTTCTCCCTATTTTTCTCTGATCTTCCTCCTTCCTCCCTTGCCCTCTTCCAGAATGGGCATAAAGTCTGTGCAGGCTGGTGGAGGGCTGGGGCTTGGCTGCCGCCCCTGGATGTGGGCTGAGCAAGCTTCCCGGAAGCCTGTGGTGGTGGGAGGCTGGACTATGAGATCCTTGTCGTCCACTCTCCTCCCTGAGGCCCCACACATCAGAGCCCGAGGACTAGTGAGGGATGGCGAGGGCTCAGGAAAGGCAGGTGAGAGGGCATCACACATACAGCACAGCACTTTGTGACTGTCACAGACAGGTCCCTCTCTCACAGTTTTTGGAGCACAGATCCCATCTGTAGGCCTCTCCGGCCAGAGAGGAGGCAGGCTGGCAGATGAGTAGTTTTCACTCCTTCTAAGAGTGCTCTGTTGACCTTACCCCTTGCAATGTCCGCCCAGGCTGGTGAGGAGTCAGAAGTGGGTGCCAGCTCGGAAGCCTCTGTCTTCTTATCTGCCGTGTTCACCAACTTCTTATGAACAGGTCTATTCCAGACGTGGAAGGAGAAGGAGAGAATGAAACAAAGAGGACAGAGGGAGAGGGTGGGAGAGAGAGAAAAGAGAGAAGAAATAAGCAGGGAAAACAGTGGTAAAGTGAAAGTGGTGGTGGTGTTAGGGAGACGAGTAAAGTGGAAACTCAGGGGGGGCAGGCAGATAGCTTTGTTAGGGAATCACAGAACGTTAAATATCAAGAGACACAAGCCTGTCTGTTTTGTGTCCATGCCTTTGGCGGGGTTGCATCCGCTCTGCCCAAGTTTGATGATGTTAATCCTGATCAATAAACACGAACAGAGGAAACTTCTCTGGGACCAGACCTGTGCTTGGGAAATATGGGTGTTACCAGGAATGCATCTAGGCTTCCACAGGTGTAAGATCGCCCAATTTTAGAAAGAGAATTCAAAAGTCATACATACAGAATTAGGTCTAAAATACATTTAATTTAAATGAGAAAAGAAATGACAACCAGTTGTTTTGAACACTATACATCTATAGCAAACATCCTAAGATCCAGGAAACGAACAATATTTTCATTATTAACTTCTTGACAGTGTGCCCTTTCCCCCTACATTCTCTTCAGTCCCCTCTTCATATGGAACAGTGTTGTGAAGTCTCTAGGGAGAAAGGAAAGGCACCTCAACTTTTCCACCAGAATAGTTGATGGAAATGTATTTTTGAACGGTGCGGGTTAGGATGCACAGAGCACGTGGAATCATACACTGCAGGGACCGATGTGTGTAGGATGACCACAAGACTTGGGCCCTGCGAAAGGGGCATTGCCATACTCGTGTATTTTATTTTTACTTGAGTCCCATCAGAAAGAAGAAAGGTGTGTTGTCCTTATGATTACACATTCTGCTTTGTTGAGTGTAAATTCACTGCTACAAGTGTATCATTAGTGAATAGGTTAAATTCTGGCTTTCATTAAATTTATTTTATAAAATTGAATATATCTTAAATGTCCAACAATGAACAAGTTGTAAACTACACTAGTGCTCCACTAGCATATCTTCAGTCATTTAGTATAATTGTTGTGGACATGTACTATTGACCTGATAAGATTTTCTTGAGCTCATTGGAAAGTGGAAGCAGGGAAGCTCAGCAGGCTCCCCATTACATCCCCCAAGAAAGGGTGGGCTGGGGACTAAGGGCCTGGGCTTAGAGTGCAAATATTCTGAGAGTCAGAAGCTCCCCATCTCTCTGTTTGAACTATCACCGTATGCTGGGCAGGATCCTGGGAAATAAGATGTGAGGGAGCTGCCACACACACATACATTCCCACCTGCCCCCCACCATTAGTCAGAATTTCTGAGGGACTTCCCTGGTCCCAAGGAGCCAGAAGAACATCTGTACCTTCTCTCCAGAGCCTGGGCTTTTCCTTCTCTGTCACCTCTTTCCCTGTGATCTACTCCATGGATCAGCCTGGGGAAGGCATAGCTCTCTCCCAACTTTCAGGCTCTCTTGCGTTGACTTAATTAATCTATCCAGCATCAGCATAGGGGCTGTCCGGAAAATAGCCAGCCATGTAATATGAAAAATTGAGGCCACTGTGGCTGGATTTTTTCTGGACAGCCCTTGTATGTCGGGGTCTACTGCATGCCGGGCACTCTGCAAGTTCTGAGGACTGGAAAGATGAATAAGAAATGTCCCTACCCATGTGTTGAAGAGTTTCTTGGAGTTCCCTGGTGGTGTAGTGGCTAAGGCTTTGGCGCTGTCAGCGCTGCAGCCTGGGTTCAATTCCCAGCCAGGGAGCTACCCACATAAAAAAAAAAAAAAGAAAGGAAAGTTTCTTGGTGGATGTCAACATGTGAACTGCTTTAGATATTGCTTAAATACAGTTACTTGGTAATTTCTGTTTCCTTCATTCTTAGAGCAATACCTGGCAAATTGTGGACACTTGAAAATATTTGATAAATACTTGACCGAATAGCTACATTTGGAGGGTTGAGTCCCTCAAGTACAGTGTCAGCTAGGGGGTACTTTTTTCAAAGTTTTATTTTGAGATGTAATTTAAATGACATAAAATTTACTTGTTTTGAGTGTACAATTCAGTGGTTTTCAGTGTATTTACAGAGGAGTGCCACCGTCATGGCAATCTAATTTTAGAGCATTTTCATCATGCCCAAAGGAAACCTCATGCTCATTTGCAGTCACTCCCAATGTCATAATCTCTCCTTCCCCTGGTTCTAGGCAATCACTAATCTATTTTCTATAATCTGTAGATTTGCTGATTCTGGAATAGAACCGTACAATGTGTAGTGTTTATATCTGGCTTTTTTTTTTCCTCACTGAACATAATGCTTTTGAAGTTTATCTGTATTACACTGTGGCACGTACCAGTGCTTTTTGCCTTTTAATTGCAGAATAATATTCCATGTGTAGATCCACCACTTCTTATTTTTCAATTGGTGATCAGTTGAGTTGTTTTTTCTTTTTGGCTATTCTGAGTAATGCTGCTATGAACGTTTGGGGAGCGTCTTTGTGTGGGCACATGTTTTCATTTCTCTTGAGTAGGACTGGAATTGCTGGGTTATTACAGGGGAGCTTGTGAGCAAAGATTTAAAGAGGCATTTACAGAACAAGGACTTGGCTCAGCTAGAGGGAGCAAAAATCTATCTAAAGTTTATAGGTAGACATATAAGAGCAACTCTCCTTGACCAGTTCCTCAGACAGAGCCTGGGGTTGCACCTCCTGTTCCCCATACTTCTCTTTAACTTGCATATTGCACTTCAGTGAAATTTCCTTTTCAAGTCTCATCTTGGTTTTTCCTCTTTTATATATAGTGTTGTGGTTGGGGGAGGGTTTTCCCAGTTTCCTATTCTTAAAATCACATTATTATTTTTCCTTAATACAAATGGAATATATAATTATTGTAACAATGTTAGATTCTACAATTTAAATTTAAGGAAAAACTAGATAAGAACATTAAGATGATCTAAAATGTTACCACCCAGACCTAATTACAATTAATATTTTGATGTATATCCTTCCTGAAAGAGAGAAGGAGGGAGGGAAAGAGGGAGGGAGGGAAGGAGACAGAAAGAGAAAGAGAGAGAAATATTGATATCATTGTGGAAATAGATGTTGTATATGCTTTTTTGATACTCCATTTTTCACTTAATACATCCTGACTACTTTTCTGTCTTTATGAATTTTTATATTCAGTGATTATACACTTTTTCACAATCACAGTGAACTTTAAATAAATCCTTAAACATTAGAAAAAAAATCCTTATCATTGTACATGTAATTTATTCCAGAATTTTTTTGTAGTTGTTAAAACATACTGCAGTGAAAGCAGGTTAATTAATTTTATACATCTTAGTATACTTATATAATGTATGAAAATGTTTTTTGAAAGAATATTTGGAGGCCTTTGGTTGATATTGACAATTGCCCCCAGAAAATTTAACCCAGCCATATGTGAGAGAGTTTAGTCCCTGCATTTCCACTAAAACTGTCTTACCATGAAAAGCAAACAAAACCTCAAATTTACAGTAAGTAGAAAGTGGCATCCTTTGAAATTAAGCAGTGTTCTTTGATAACTAGTGAGGCTAACTTTTCATATATTCAGAGGCTATTCAAATTTCCTCTTTGAAGCCCCCACACTATTCTAGGGGAGCTTCCAGATCTTCCTTCCCATTCCCCCCAGCCCCTCCAACCCCCTGCCCCCCAACCACTCTGACTGGCAGACATACCCAGAACTCACCTTGGATAGAAGGCTAGTGGAATGACAGGTGGACAGTAAAACTATGAGGCCCACTCCCATGGCAATGGAAATATCATCTGCTGCCCTCAGACCGCCTGGTACCCATTGAGACTGATTCAACTGACATGTAAACCACAAAGCTCCCAACTCAGTTGGATTGAGTTTTATGACAGGATGAAAGAGCAGGCTTCTGGAACCCCATCTTTTGGCACTAGCACCCTTTATCGGAAGGGCCACTGTGTGGGTGGTGCAGACCAGCTGTTCTTTTTTCCCATCAGAGTCAGAGCAAAGGAAGTGAGATCACATTATAATAGAAGGGATGCCATTTAGACAAAAGAAGGAACTAATTGCCAAGGAAGTGTGTGGAATGCTTGCTGCACCTAAGCGAATCTCTGGTGAGCGTGAGCCATCTGTGGTTTCATTGGATCCCTGCCTGAAGTAGAGGATGGGCCTTAGCCTGGGCCTAAGGTGATAAGCTCTGGCTTAGCTCCTGAGCTCCCCAGCTTCCTGTGTGCCTACCACCACCTGACAACTTGTGGATCTTTCTTGGGACAATGACTTTAGAGATATAGCACCCTTTGGTTCTCTCCAGCCTCTCTAAGAATTAACAATGTAGTCTGAGGTTAGAGAAACAAACAGAAGTAAAAGTTACATCATTAAAGGTTGAGTTTTTGTCAGGCTCTGGGCTAGATGCTTTAAAGATTATCTAAAATCTTTGTGATGTCAGATAAGGAAACTGAGGGACAAAGAGGCACGACTGGCCTCAAGGTCACAAACTATAAATGGCAGAGCTGGTCTCCACACCCAGGCATGTTTTAGCTCCAATATTTCTCTCCATTAAATCACATTACTGTGGAAGTAACTTCGCTGCAGAAAGTGAGGATATTTTAAGAGTATAAACTATTTATACTAGAAAATCACCAATTACCTTGGCCATGTTATTCTCCTTGGAGTCTTAAGTATTTTCCTGATCCAGGTGGAGCAGGCCTTACATGGGTCTCTTGAAGCTGGATTCTTCCTGATCTCATTGTCTTTTTGGTTCTCAGCCCTAACCATCTCTGTATTATTTCTTTTACTTCCCTTAACATGATGTGGGGATGGTAGGTATTAGTATTACATGGGGTGGGGAACACAGATGGGGGACAAAAGATGGAAAGTCAAATCGCATCTCTACCACTTACTAGCTGAATGACTTTGAGTATGTTAGTAAATTTCTCTGTGCCTCCATTTCTTCATCTGTAAAATGGGGATAAAAATAGCATCTTTTTCATGATTTGGATATAAATATTAAATAATAGGTGTAAGTATTTAGAAAAATACTTAGAATGCTAAGTTCTAAGGCAATGTTAACTTTCATTATTTGGGTGGAAATCAGAACTTGTTCATATGGGGAAAAAAGTATGCCTGAGTTGGTCTGTTTACCCTCCCTCTCTCCTTCCCTCCCTCCCTATCCTTCCTTTCTTCCTTTCTTCTTGCTTCTTTCCTTCTCAGTTAATATTCATTGAAAGTCCACTACATGGTAGACATTACGCTAGGCACTGCAATACATGCTTTGATTTCATTGTATTCTAACCCTGGTATGGTGCTGTCTATTCTTTCCCGCTAGACATGGACAGGGCTAGTGTACCTGTCTGAACCATAGCTCTTCTGCTAAAATCTGAAGACATTAAGAAAGAGGAATTAGCTGTAAGTGTCAGAAATATAAGAAATCGTAGGTACTGGCTTAGTCTGAGCTTCTCACATCCTCATAAATGAGAAAACTGAGCCATGAGATAAGTGACTTCACAATGTCTCACAACTAGTTAACCCGAGAGTCAGGACTCAAACCTGTGGTTTCTGGGTGTCTCTTAATTTCCTTCCGTAAGTGCTCCTACTCTTTCTGACCAACAGCCTGGGCAGAATGCTGTGGGGACTGAGTTGTTGATAGGCCACATACTGTCTTAGCATCTTGTGTGCTATACTGCATGCCAAATGAGTTTCTTCTCAGCCTTTCTTCCCTTTTTACAACATTGTGCTAATCATGTTGGCAAGGGTCGCGGTGTGTGCCGGGGGGGGTGCATGGTACCTAGTACCAACAAAATTCACCCTCCAGCCTCCAACTGTCACATATGGTTTGCAGGTGTCCCCTGTGCCTTTGGCGATGGTACCTTGCATGGGAATGGAGACCTCTGTCGAGTGGCCCCAGCTGTCCTTTGAGGTACTAGGCATGTGGGACTAATGCATAAAGCCTGGTGTCTAACCTCCCAGCCTCCCAGGTGCTCTCTCTCCCTGAGCCCTCTCTGTGGTCTGCCTAGGAAAGCCTAAAGCCATTTTTTCTGGAGAATTCTCTCAGCTTTGATACTTATTAGCTGTGTAACCTTCAACAAGTCATTAGCTTCTCTAGGCCTATGTTCTTACTTGTAATACCTGGGTACTTTTCCCATCCCTGTGGAAATCATGTGAAGTTTGCCATTTTAGCACTGGGCATGTGGCTAGGTATGTATTAACCACCCACCCTGTGTCCAGTGCTCTCCTAGGGAAGATAAGTAGAGCTTCCCTACATTGTTATAGGCAGGCACACATACAAAGTGATTTGTACAGCTCACCAAGATAAATAGACGAGGCTACCTGCAGCCAGAGGTCATATTCTGAGGCTCTAGACCCCACTCAGTGGCCCCAAGACCCATCTTGGGCCATGTCATAAACCACCATGGCACACAGGTCAACAGTTCTCTATGCTATCCTGTCATTTAGGAGTTTCTAGTCTCACTGAAGATGTGTGACACTCAAAACAGCACTGAGCCGCTGACACAGCCCTTGAGTTAGTGCTGCAGTGTGTGGCTAGACCAGAGGGTTGCAGTAACTCAGGGACGGGGGAGATCAGTGTGCTGGAGGGGACTAGGGGATTCCTAGAGGAATGATACTGACTCAGAAATGGCGGACTTGGATCTTGTTAGCATCAATGCAGGCGGCAGAGAGCTGCAGAGGACAGACACCTCTGTTGAGAATGAGAAGCCCCGAATTCTAGTTCTGACCGCACCTCTGAATCACTATGACAAACAAGTTGTCAGCTCTCCATGTGTCTCCTCTTATCTACCCATGGTGCATGCAGGGCCTGTTGAGCCAACCTCAAAGTGCCATGAGGTTTAAATTGGAGAGTGCATGGAAAGATCTTCCTTAGGAATGAAAGGCCACATTAATGTTAGGGTTATTATTAGCCAGAGATCAGGAAAGCCAATGGAAGCCTCATGATTGTCAAGGGTTTTCCCTGTGTGATTCCTTCATGGGTGCCAAATGCTCAGAACACGGCTGGCTCAGAGGAGGGACTTTACAAATAGTTGCTGAGCGAGAGAGAAGTGGGTGACTTGACCGGCTTCCAGGCCAGCTGGGACTGAGGAGCTATTGTGACCAGCAGCTCACACTGGAAATGGAATGCTTATGAGGCAGGCGGTTAGACAAGAAAGGACACACAGCGTGAGACTCATGAGAAAGTCGGCAGAGGTGACAAAATGACATGGAGGCCCCTGCTCCCCCAGACATCGGGCAGGTTTCCTTGTGGAGGAGCTGATATCCACTTTGGGGTTGAGAGAAGGTAGAAGCTGTTGAGGTGAGGGAGGGGACAGGGGCGTGCATGCATCCCCGTCGACTCCCTGCTTTATAAACAAGACTGAGTCTTCAGGAACTGTCTCTCTGGGGGCATGGCCTTGGCCCAACGGGGAATCCTTCACGTTCTTTGATGGCTGCCTGCTCTGGCCACTGGCTCTCTAGGGTCCCCAGGGCTCTAATCCCCACCTACCTCGCAGAAGCCTGGACCTAACCCTGACTGGGAGGGAGATTGTGGTGAGCAGGCACTGCTCCAAGTCCTGTTTTTCTCAGGTGGCTCATAATGATGGTACCCGGCAGGCGTAATGAGGACCAGCTTTGCATGTGAATACAGTTTAGAACTACTTTCTTTCTTATGAGGTTTTGATTCTATTCCTTTCTCCTTTGGCTTGAGATTGCAATAAAAAAACAAGATTACCTGGAATAAATAAATGCCAGATTGGCTGTACGTTCAGTGAGAGCCAGAGAGGATGAGATTAGAGCCAAGAGTGAGAGACAGCGCATGGGACCAGGTGTCCGCTGGCCTGGCCTCCTCACAGTGGTCCAGTCCTCCTGCACCTGGGCGCTCTCCTTCTGGGTGCCTCACTCTCCCTCTTCTCCTGCTCCTGCCCCTTGGGTGGGCACTGCGCCCCACAGGGCAGGCTTCTGTGCATTGTTCTTGCCCAGCAGCCCAAAGGCCCTGAGGCTATGCAGCAAGTCAGTCCCTTCCCAGGGACCCAGAGCTCGCCTGACCAGTGCTCTGTTTTAGAAATGGCTTATGATGGGAATTTCATATGTAGAAGACAAAGCTGAAAGCAACAAGGAAGCAGAAACTCGTGGACACAGTTAATAACGAAGTAATTACCTGAGGCTAAGGGGGGAGGTGGGTGGGAGAGGAGGTAGGGGGTCTCAAATACATGGTGATAGAAAGAGAACCGATTCTGGGTGATGAACACATAACACAACACATAGATGATGTATCATAGAATTGTACACCTGGATCCTATGTAATTTTTACTAACCGATGTCACCCCACTAAATTTAACAACTAAAAAAAGAAGAAAAGAAAACAAATGGCGTGTACTGGCCTCGGAGCCCTGGCCCTCACCTCAGAGAGGAGAGTTAGACTTCCTTAGAACCCGCAGAAACTGCAGGAAGTTGTCACTGGAATGGGATGTCAGAAATGGATAGAGGGACATGCTTCTTAAGAGAAGACACAGGGAGGGAGGATTAGACATATAGCAACTATTACTCACTTGTTTTCGGCGCTCTCTATTTTCTCACGACTTTGAGAGGTCAGTGCCTTACTCAGAGACATTTCTGGACTTGCCCAAGACTCCTCAGCTGTGTGTGACAGAGTTGTGTCTCTAGGACCGTCTGCCTCCAAAGCCTGTGTACTTTCTACCCTCCTAAGCTCACAGTTACCCTTGTGCCGTGACACCAGGACATATGTGATGGGGCTCAGATGCCATCTTCCAATGGTCTTCATCTGAATCAGGAATCTCAGGGGATTCTGAACCCTCAACCTTGAGGAAAGCACAGAGTGAGAATCACAGGGGAGGTTCTGAGGACAGTGAAAATAGTGAAGGGACTGATGCAAATAAGAACTGAGGGATGTAATGTGGGAATGTGGTGGGGCAAAGGGAGTGGCTGCAGATATACAGCCTGTGAGCATTGGAAGGGCCCTTTGAGCAGGGTCAACAGTTTGGTTTGTGGTTGCAAAATGCTAATTTAGGACAATGGGGGTAGGGTGCAGCTCCCTTCCTGGAAGGCCTGTGAAATCTAAACAGTCCAGTTCCAGGGAACCTAGCTGGAGGCAGAGTATAGAAAAAAATGACTTAACTGTCTTTTCAAGCCTCAAGCCTGGAATTGTGGGAATTCTGAGAAACACACTGAGAATATATGGGGGCATGGGGGGGGGGCGCGTGGAGGGGTAGGGAAGGGGCAGATGGATTTAGCTGTCCAGTTTGTATAGAATAAAGTTGCTATGTGTTCTAATGACATCAGGTGCCCAGACATGGCAGCAATAAATGGAGAGGAATATTTATGTAAACAGAGAAAATATAAATAGATGGCAGAGAGTAAACTAAATATAAAATCTCGGTTCAAAGTTACTGTGAGAACAGCCAGTGCTATTTTCAGAGGGGGGTGTGTGTGGGGGTAAATACATGCAGGGTGCTATTTATAAACAGAAGGTTGTATGTAAACTCTTGACAGTCGGCCTCTGCCTTCAAGGGTGTGCTGCTGTCCAACTCACGCTGAAGTGGCCTTTGTCTTTTCATTCCGGCAGGGAAGAAAACATGAGAGAACGAACAAGCACTGCTTTTTGTTTCCCATGTGCCTGCCTGTCTGTATACATTGCCATGCTTCTGTCACTTTTCTTCTTGACCATCACTCCCCGAATCTGAGGCATTCTTCAGGGCTCAGTCAGGGTGTCTTCTGCCTCGGGACACCGTCTGCAGAATTCGGATGCCCACCATCCAGACTGCATCCCATGCTACTTGTTTTTTTCTTTGCCTCTTCTCTGCCTCTCTGATTGTGCTATAGCCTCACGGTGGGCAAGGCTGGGACTTAGTCACGCGCTAAGCACAAGTAGGTACTCAGATGTGGTTTGTTCACTCAGTCACTGACCCAAGGAGAATGTGAACTTGAATTGTAACAGGAAAGGAGATGGAGCCCTGCCTGAGGTCCTGCTCAGAGGCAGGGGGATGACAGCAGTAACTTCGTAAGTCCTGTCCCGGCCTCTTGGGAGTTTTGCCCATCGTTTAGGGAAGGTCTCACTGATTATTGGATTGTGAATTTCACCCATATTTGCTCTGCTTCCTTGCAGTTGCTCACAGAATATCCTTTTTTGGCCATCCCCAGAACATGGAGTAGCAGTGCGTTTCGGCCATGGTGAGGACAATTATAGACAAGGAGGAAATTCCTGCTTTTTGGGGTCTTTCTTCTGCATGTTTCCCAGAAGAGGGCAGCATCTCCCTAAGGTTTCTTTCATTATGACCCTTCCAGCACTCTTTAAAAGGAAGAGCAGATTCAGTGGTAGCCAGAGAATTGTCCTTTGTCCCTGCCATTGGGAGTTATTGGGATGGGGGTGGGGAGAAAGATGGGGTGGGGGTTGGAAAAGAGTGGCTTTCACACTGGAGAGCAAGTCTTTTCAGAATGTCATTTGCCCACAGTTGGCGGGACAACATGGTCCTGTCAGAAGGCATCAGAGGGCTCAGGTCCTTGGTGTTTGGGACCCTAGCAGAGCTTTTGTGCCTGAACCCTTTGAGGTGCTAGGTAAGCATCCAAGGTTGTAGAGAAAGGGCCTCCTGGGTGGGAAATTCTGCCACCTCCTTCCCTCCATTGTTTGGGTGGCACACAGCTGCATCTGAGGGAGAACCTTGGGGGGCAGGTGACTTGCTTAGCCACTCAGCTAGTGAGAGCTGGGCCTAGCACCAGGATCTGCTAATGTCTGTCAGGTGCTCTCTCCCCACCACTCTGGACAGAAAGGGTCAAAGGTAGCATTAGAATTTAATTCCCAGCCTCAGTCCCACAGCAGTACCAGTTCTCACCAATTAGAGATCTTATTGGGTCTCAGCCATGGCCTTGTCTTCATCTTTCAGTTAGAGGGCAGGTGCGTGAGGCCTCTTGGGTGGGAATCAGTGCTGGTGGACAGCGGCCTGATGCTCTGGGTCAGGTGGTGCAGGGGCCACAGAGGCAGGGAGGAGGGCAGGTGGGAGACGGGCATCAGGCGTGGCTTCCTGGCACATCTTCCTGAACTCCGTTCTTCCTCTTTGTGTCCTGACTATCTGTTATTTGCAGAGTGGCCCGTTTCCTGAAAACAAAAGAGTAAGCAGATAGAAGTATCTTTCGAGTTTGGGCACTTGGTCTTATCTGATGAATCTGAAGTTGGTAGATGAGAGATATCAGGAAGAAGGAGAGTGAGGGAAATTATGTAGATGAGACCTGCATGGGATGTTGGGGGCAGGGGTTGAAGGTAGGTGGGTGGAATTGTCCCATGTGACTAAATGGCTTCACTTGGTGGCACCCTCACGAACTAACCCCAATTCCCTACCTCTTCTCTGACTCCCAGGGAAATGGGACTAATTTAAGAAATGATTACATTAAATGTTGGAAATGGCCTTCTCGCTCAGTGAAGCCCTGACTTTGGCTGAGCACTACGTCAGCCTCATTGCACACTAACCCTGGTAGCACATTTGCAATGTGTCCTGGGCAAGTGGGCGATCGCATCCACCTCCTTCCCTTCCTTCTCTGGGCACCTCCTGACTGGAGGCCTCTGTGTGTGCTGGGAAATCATCACAATTGCTTTAAAGCCTCAGAGCATGACCTGTGCTCCCAGATTACGTCTTGATATACATTTGCCTTCTATTGCTCTTCCGATCAGCACTCACTCTGCATTTCCTGGTCTTTGTGGTTTGTCAGCCCCTTAACATTGCTTTAGCTTAGCTGGCGTGTGTGAGGATGAGTTATGAGAGTTAAAAGCTCCCGGCCTCGGGCATGCTGGAACAGTTCCCTGAATGTGGGTCTGCTGCGAGCTGCTGTCATCGCTGCTTATATCAAAAACATCTCTTGCCCCCAGGACATGGCTGTTTTGAAAGCATTTCTGTCCTATGATGCTTGTACAGATATTTGGGAGAGAGCTTCTTCCATTTCTGTTCAGTTTTTGGAGAGGGATCTTAGCAATTCTTCCGCATGCATGAGCTTCATCTCCCCAGTCTGACTGTGGAAAATAACTCAGTGCTCTGGTGGTATAAGGTCTAGTCACAGTGCTACTGCTACTCCGTAGGATGACCTTGGACAAGTCACTGTCGTTTTTGAACACTTAATCTCACCAGCCTCATATTTTCTCTTTGGAAATACAAAGAGAATGGATTTTTCTGCCAGTAGGCTGAGAAAAGTCATCCCAATACAAACTGAATGGGATCAGAGAATTAAAGAAGCACGTGCTATTGGAGGCGAGTGAGTCAACAGAAAGATATTGCCATATTGGATGTACATTTGCCGGTGTTTAAATCTTCATCTGAGAAAGGGGTGAAATATTGGAAAGCATTTGCATTCAGCAAAGACGGGGAATGAGATAACAGCAGAGGACCTTTGGGACAGGACATACCACTAATGGCCCTTGTGAGGACAGCTGCACTGACAGCCGTGCCCTCCAGAATATGCCGTGGGCCTCACCCTGGCAGCAGGGCCCCAGACTGAGCCTGGTACCAAGCAGAGACTCTGTAAATATTTGGGAAGTGAGTGGACAAGTGACTGTCCCTGGTTTGGGCCCATGCCATCTAGAGGGCATCCAGAGTTCAAGGGAGGGAAGGGCTTGGGCAAGAAGGACATTACTACTGCTGCTGATTGATGATGGTGAGGGTGACACTTCCTGAGAGCCCAATCATTTGGAAAGTTCCATGCTTAAGTCTTGCAGTGATAACCCAACCCATGATGGGGTGCCTACTCCAATGGCATGGAGAGAGACATGGACCCAAAGAGGCAGCCAGAGGGACAGAAGGGGCATAGCATCTGCAGGTCGGTGCTGAACAAGACCCAAGACTCATATTCAACATGGATCATCCATAACCCAAGAGCCAAGGAGAATTCTGCCTCTGCCTCTTTCTCTTCCATTGGACCCTCTCAGGCTTCCCTTTTATGTCTTCATTTCCCTTGAAATAGCTTTGTATTCATTTAAAAAAAATATTAAAATACAGCAGAATTGACTTTTGCAGGGGTATGTAGCTCTCGTATGCATTTTAACATATATAGGCCTCATATATATAGAATTATGAAACCATAGGTATAATCAGAATACAGGACAGCTCCCTGACCCCAAAGGGCTCCCTCATTCTACCCCCTTGTAGTCACATTTTCCCAGTGTCTCCAACCCCTGGCAACCACTGAGCTTTTTTCTTTTTCTTTCTTTCTTTCTTTTTTCTTTTTTTTTTTTGCTTTTTGGTATGTGCGTAGCTCCCTGGCTGGGAATCGAACCCAGGCCGCAGCGCTGACAGCGCCAGTGCCGAAGCCTTAAGCCACTACATCACCAGGGAACTCCCCTGAGCTTTTTTCTCTATCGCTGCAATTTCATCTTTTGAGAATGTCATGTAAGTGAAATTATACAGGATGTAACCTTCTGAAACTAGCTTCTTTCAATCTGCATAATGCCTTGGTGATGCATCCAAGTTGCTGTGCACATCCACACTTCTTTATTAGTATTTGTATTGAGTATTATTCCCTCGTATGAATTGACCACTCTTTGTTTATTCATTCACCTTTGGGGTTGTTTCCAGTTTTTGGTGATTATGACTGGAGCTGCTGTAAATATTTATGTGTAAGTTTATATGTGAATGTAAGTTTTCATTTTGCTCATGTGAGTGGGATTCAGAGTGGGATTTCTAAGTCATGTGATAGGTAGATTTTTAATTGCATAGGAAGCCGCCAAACTATTTTCCAGAGTGGCTGAACCATTGTGTTTTCCCACCAACAGGGTATGAGAGTTCCAGTTGCATTGCATTCTCGCCAACATTTGATATTGTCTGTATTTTTTATTGACCCATTGTAATAGATGAGTAGTGATATCTTGTGTTTTTAATTGAGATTTTCCGTAATGGCTGTGATGTTAAAACATCTTTTCATGTGCCTATTTTCCATCCATATATCCCTTTGGTGAAGTGTTTGTTCAAAGCTTTTATCCATTTTTAAATTGTTCCCCACCTCCCTTATAATTGAATTTGGGAGTTCTCTCTATGTTATGGATTTAAGTCCTTTATCAGATATATAATTTGCAAGTTATTTTCAACCAATTTTCCTTTTTATTCTTTTAACAGTATCTTTCAAAGAGCAGAGGTACTTCATTTTGCTGAAGTTCAGTTCCTCAATGTTTTATTTTAGGGATCTTGCTTTGGTGTTATAGCTAAGAAATACATGTCAAGCCCAGGATTACAAAGATTTTCCTCCTATGTCTTCTTTTATAATTTAAAAAATTTTAACTTTTACCTTTATGTCTACAATCTACTTTGAGTTGATTCTTATATGTGGTGTGAGCCATGGATTGAAGTTCATTTTTTATATATGCGTATCCAGTTGTTCCAGCACCATTTGTTAAAAATAGAATCCTTTCTCCATTGACTTACCTTTGCACCTTGGTCAAAAATCAGTCATATATATATATATATATATATATATGGGTCTAAACTCTCTATTCCTTTTCACTCATCTATTTTTCTATCATAGCAAAAATACCTACCTCATTGCCTTAATTCCTGTAGTCTTATAGTAAGTTTTGAAATTGGGGAGTGTAAATCCTCCAACTTGATTGTTCTTTTTTAAAAGTTATTTTGAATATTCTAGTTTCTTTACCTTTGTATATGAATTTGGAATTAACTTATCAATTTTTTGTTAAAAAATAAAAAGCATGCTTGGTTGATTGGGATTGCCATCTTAACTATTTGAGTATGTCTTTCCATTTATCGAAGGCTTCTTTGATTTCTTCCATCAGCATTTTGCAGAATGCCAACCCTATACCTGTTTTGTTAGGTTTACACCTAAAAGTATTGTTTTGGAGCTATTGTAAATAATGTGTGTGTGTGTGTGTGTGTGTGTGTGTGTGTGTGTAAAATGAAATTTAGATTTTTGTTCATTGCTATTATTTAGAAATGTAATTTTGTGTGTGTGTGAGAGAGAGAGAGAGAGAGAGAGAGAGTGTGTGTGTGTGTGTGTGTGTATGTGTGTGTGTATTGATCTTGTATCCTGTGACCTTGCTAAATTTGCTTATTAGTTCTAGGAATTTTTTTTATAGATTTCTTAGGATTTTCTATGTAAATAATCATGTCATCTGCAAATAGTGATAATTTCTTTGTTTTCAATCTGGATGACTTTTATTTCTTTTTCTCACTTTATTGCACTGACTAAGAATTTCAGTATGATGGTGAATAGTAGGAGTGATGAGAAGGGACATCCTCATTCCTGATCTTAGAAGGGAAGCATTCTGTCTTTTAGGTATCATGATAGCTGTTAGCATTTTTGTAGATGTCCTTTGTCAGGTGAAAAAAATCCCTGATAGTTCTAGCTGCTGAGAGTTTGTATTATGCCAGGATATTAAATTGTCATATGCTTCTTCTGCATCAACTGATACTATCATGTTTTTGCCTTTAGACATTAATTAATATAATGTATTATATTGATTGATTTTTGAATATTGCATTCCTGAGATAAGCCCCATTTTTGTTATAATGGATTGTTCTTTTTATACCCATGCTCATTTTTAACCTTATTTTGGTGGATATACTGTCTGCCCAGGAGGCTCTTAAAGGTGTTTCTTGCCTTCCTGAAATGATTTCACTGAGGATGGAATAGTGTGATGTACTCATGGCCAAACCAAGAGGTTTCTGTTCTATAACAGGAATCTTCTGGATGAGGGACCAGAAGATCTTGGCCTTTTCATGGCTTCTGTACTATTTCCATTCATCCTTGATAGAATTTCCTTTCCCCCATTTTTGTTCCCAATTCAGAGAATTTGTATGTTTTTAACTTCCAAATGACTAATTTAATAGATGAATCTATACTTATTTACCCATTCACTCAGTAAACATTTATTGAGACCCCTTATATATCAGGCACTCTGATTGATGCTGGGAATGCTGTGGTAGGTAAAATATACTCCTCATTTCATGGAACTTATAGTTTGCTGGGGGAACCAGACATGAATCAAATAGACATGCAAATGCTAATAAGAACCTTTTATGGTCTCCTGTTGAGATCAAGATCCAAAACCAGGGACAGAAATATAGCATCACAGAAGCATTATGCTCTCGACACCAGTGGAGAAAGGGGAAAGTTGGAAAATACAGTCATCCCTAATCTACAATTGGAAACTTCAAAGTGCCTACTTATTAGGTTGATCAGATGTACCATTTTAAATGATACTGTCCTGTTTCAAATAGTACATATGGCCAATCTAGTCTCACTGGGCTAATTTCAAGGTGTCAGTAGACTGACCATGTGTATTTAATAAGGGACAGTGCTTCTTTTCTGTCCTGTTTAAAAGCCTAATACTTACTGACAGGATAATTATGAAACCAGCTTTAACTGAGTACTTAATTATGTGCTGGGCACTGTTCTACATGCTTTACAGGTATCAACTAATTTAATTCTTTTAACCACCCCATGAAATAGCTGCCAGTGTTATTTCCAGTTTATAAATATTACACCTAAAAAAACCCCCCAAAATTATAAATATGACAACTAAGGCACAGGAAAGTTAAGTAAGCTGCCAAAGTTTGCACAGTTAATACACGACAAAAGTGGAATTCAAATCTAGGAAATTTAATTTCAGAGCTAGCCATTTAATCATATGCTAAAATGTTTCAGTGTAGACAGGATGCCAATTAAGTGCTCCTGTCCTAATTCCTCACACAAAGAATTCTACAGTTGCTAGAACTAAATTTATTGCCACCTTCAGCCACCTGGTACCTGTACATCAGAAAACTTGAGCATCCTGTTTTTAAGGTAGGCCTTGGAACAAACAGCTGGTGTTGCTGTCTTTGAAAGGAAAAATTCTGGTGGTTCTAGAAACCCCTCGTGCTGAAAACAGAGCCAACCACTGACCCCAATTACCTGTGTTTCCTTCTCCCGCTTATGCTACTGTCCCTGGCAATGTGCCAGAGTCTATAAACCATACTCACTCTCAATTCTTTTATAATTCTGTTCTGCCATTGTTAGCCTTCTGGGTATTACCCAGTGCTCATAAAGCACATTAAATTAATTTCTGCTGCCTCCCTTGACATTTACATTCACGAAGGAACTCTGTATGGGGCAAGGAGAATGTCTGGGAAAATGCTAAGTTAATATTGAGTTGAGAATGGATACTAGCTTCTTTTGATTGTGTAGGATATATGCCTATTCAATTGTCTGGTCATAACTGCCTGCAGTCAATTGGGACAGAAGCTAACTGCTCTCTGGGAATTAGAGGATTGTCCATCAGAAAGCTTTCTTCAGAGGATGGACTTGAAAGATTTTCCTCCTGCTTTCTGTGCCTGTGTCCCTGTTGAGTTCTAATCAAAGTGGCAAAGTAGGTTCCTTCACATTCCCATTAACAAGAGTTATGGAAAATGGGAAGGAGGGTGGTGGAGGAGAGGAGCCAATAACAGCATCTCTCACTTCCACTTCTGTCATGTATTTGTGTTGTGCTTCCTATAGCCACCAACTTGATTTTGTTTTACAGAGATCAGTGTTATTTGTCCTTTTGAACTCATCCTGACTGATCGGAATGGCCATGGGATGTTGTGGAGGTGGGAGAGTTAGTGAGACATGCACTGGGATAGTCTCCACAGATAGTTGACACAGCTGTAATACCTCCTATTTCCATTTTCCTACATTTTGAAATATTTTTACATGTGCTATTTATACACCTATTCACCATTTATTAAGTGCCTGCTATGTACCAGGTTTAGCAGACATCTTAAGGCATATATGTACACTTCATACAATAATAATAATAAAAACAAGTTTGCCTTCATGAACTTATATATGGGGGGACCCAAAAAACCCCAGAATTTATTTATAAAAAATTGTATATTCTTATATATTTAAACTTAAGTCACCTTCAAAGTATTCTCCGTTTGATGCAATACATCTACTGAGATGCTTTTTCCACTGCTCAAAACAGTTTTTGAACTCACTTATTCTGATGCCTTTTAGTGCTTCTGCTTTTTTGTTTCACCTCTTCCACATTGGCCAAACTTTTCCCTTTGAGGATTTTTTTCATCCAGGGAAACAAATGTCGCTTGGGGCAATATCAGGTGAATAGGGAGGGTGGGGCATGGGAGTCATGCTGTTTTTGGTCAAAAACTGCTGAACACTCAGTGTGGCATGAACAGGTGCATTGTCATGCCATACGTTGTTCATGTAATTCACCCATCATGAATGGGCAAACGCATTGAAAGAGTCTCCAGAAAAATTCACTGAAGCTGAATGCAGCCTCTCACAACAACACCAGCTGGTACACTGATGCAGATGGGTTCCTAGAACACTCACCTAATGGGGGAAGCCTTTACTATAGAGACCTGCCCTCCAGTAGATAATTGCAGGTTTTTTTGGGGGGTGTCCCCCTTGTATAGTGGAGGTTATCACAAATACTTCTCCTGATGCTCTGTCATGGAGGTTCTACCAAGACCCATTAGTCTTATTTATGATAAAGATGAAGAAACTCAGGATCAGAGTAGTTAAATGTCCCACCTGAGGGCACGCAGCTAGATAGTAGCAGAGCCCTGGCGAGCCCAGACCACCTGAATCCTTGTCCATTACTCTTTTACTGTACCATTCTGCTTTAAACCTGAACAATGAAGGCTGGATAGAACCTCATGAAATCATTTCCATCATCACCCTCCATTTTTATATCCTCCATTGAAGCCTCTTAGAGAAACCAAACGTCCAGAGAAGCAGATGCTGCATGTTCCCGAGGCTACCATCCATTTCAGTGAATCATGGCTCTCACTTTTTAAAGTTCTATTATATCTTTAATATAAAGTCTTTATTTTGCAAGCTCAAAAATACTCACCTTCCTCCATTTTTAGTGGAAATGAAATGAGGCATCTTTTATGGACCTGAAGACAATCCTCAAAGCTCCTCATCTGTGGAACCATTGACAGACTTCTAAATCCAGTCCTGAGCTGTTTTGTTTCAGTTAATAAACAAAATGTAGTGCAGGATTAGTCATTTCCTCCCTGTTTTAGTTTCTCTTATATAGTTAAAATGACAGCTTTAACTTATTAGACCACAATTTAATGGCTAAAACAAGATTTAAAAAGTAACAATGGGAGCAGTTGGTACGTTCATCGGGTAGGCAACATGATTTGTAGTAAAAAGGAAGTCTAGGCAAGCTTCAGTTCAGTAAGACAGTCTTTTAAAAAAAGAAAAGGGAATAAGAAATGCCCAGAGTAGTTTTATCATAATAAAACGAGTATGAGATTTGAAGTTAAAACCAGTCCCTCTCAGCTCTGTTGTTTACTGGTTGTCTTGGGCTGGTCATTTAAAATTCCCTGTGTGTTCATCTATTTCATCTACTAACGGCAAAACTAATACCTTGAAGAATTTTTATTAAAGAAAATGATAGAATATTGTAAAAGGACATCTCAACTGTGGATGCCATGTCAATGGTAGTGATTGCTGTCACACTTACTGCCACTGGTTATGGAAGAGAGGAAGGCTATGCTACAAACTTGTGGACTGTTTTATTACAGTCTGTCTGTAGACTTCTTTTTTGTCTCGTACCTCTACAGTGCTAAAACTGTTTGCTTATGGTTCTTCTTCTTCCATCCCTGGCCCGTTTCTCTTGTAAGAGGGTATTAAGGCTCTGGCATATAGCTTCATGATAACAAAGATGGTTTTGTTTCCCCTGTATCCCCAGTACTGGGAACAGTGCCTTTGCTATAGCAGGAACTTAAAAATCTGTGGAAAAAATGGATAAATCACAACTAGCCTCAAGGCCTATGGATGAAAGAAATTAGAAAGAACATTATGTAAAGAAAATACAGCAGTTGAGCCTTTGAATGAAGTAGAGGTATTGAGACCAATGCTATAGGAAATAAGAAAGGTCTTCCTCAGCTAGGGTGAATAACATGGCTTTGACTCTAAGGCAGATAACCTGTGATGTCTGCTTAACACATTGCGGACCAATAGAAATCTCTAAGACATACGCCAGGGACTGCATAACTACAGATCACAATTCACTTTAGGTGCGTGAAAAACGAGAAAACTCGTGAGCGGTCCTTAACAGATCACGCGCGAAACACGAGAAAACTCAGGAGCGGTACAAAATGTGTTAATCCCAATGTCTGTTCAGCTTCCCTGTCTGTCCCAGGACTCAGCGGCAACCTGAACAGCCATGGTCTTACAGCATCCTTGCATGCAAGAACTGCAAGGACTCTTGGCCCCCAACCTGACCTGTCTTTTGCTTATACAATAAGAAAACTAAGTCAAGAGAGAGTCATCCAGAACAGAGTAGAAACTGGAATCCAGGCTTCCAGATTCTAGTGAAAGGTCCCTTTTCCTTCCAGAGGAAACATTCCGTGATTTGAAAAATACATACTTATTGTTTGCTTGCTATTTTACCTTCTTTTATTTTGTTTCAGAGTAGAGAAAAAATTAAGTTTCTTGCAAGATTTAGTGGTGGTCCTGATTATCAGGGAATGCTTGATAGCTTAGAGAGTTGACCAAGAAATTGGGCTTCCTAACCATATCTTGGTGTAAAATATCACTGAGACAGCCTCCTCATCCAGCCTGTGTATGTTTTTCCTTCACTCTTGAAGGAATCTTAGTTAATTATGTCAGTTTGACATAATTAACTAAGATGTTAGCTAAATAAATCATTGGATCCTAGTGAGCATTTTTACTGAGATGTCATTGCTCCTGTACCATATTGAATGAAGGACTGTCAACACCACACGATGGATGTATGACAAAAAAAATCCTATTTGGGAGACTGTTCTCTTTCCTTTAGCATTGAATGTAGCTGGCAGACTAAAGAACAGATGTCATGGAGCACATGTGAGAAACCCACCAATTTCTTAGAGCATTTTGGTCACACATGGCTCATGGAGACTGAAAGCACATGGAATACATGTTGGTAGCTCAGAGATGGACTTAGGTCATCGTGGACCTGAAGCAGAAGGTGATAGTCTATAGACCTTGGAAGAGAACCATACTCTGAGGCAGGGGATGGACTTATTAACCTCCAACACTCTTACATCCTTTGACAATCTGAGATGGTTGAACACAGTTACTGTTTTGTTTTTATTTTGAGGAATATTCATTTGTTAGCCCTTTAAGGATAAGGGACCTACTTCATTTGTTGGTCTGTGTAGCCCACGTCAGGGCCATCTGTTAAATATATGCGTTGGTCATCTTTTGCTTTTTATCCAAGCTTCTCTGTATTCTCGCAGAATAAACAAAGACTGACCAAAGACGAAAGATGTTTTGGAGGAGAATTTTATTAAGTGAAGCCTTATTTGAGTTTCAGTAGGTCAAGAAACAGAAGCTGAAAAATCAAGACTGGGGTGGTCAGTCTGTTGAGGAATTCAGAATGCTGCTGAACCTGCCTCCACCTGCCCCCTCCTCATCCCCTCCATACCCCCATCCCCATGATATAAAGCTGCTCCTGCACTGGGTTTAATTAGATGCATGGCTAATGGCCGGAAACTTGGAAGAGAGATTATAGATTCATTAATTAGAGTCATGTTTACACCTCTATTGTCAACTGTAATCATTTGTTTAACCCCAAGTCTCCTTAGTTTATTATGATCGTTATTGCTTGACTGGAGTTTTACAGTTATGAATGAGGCATCCACGTGAGCCTATTTATTTCATCCAGCAGGGACCCAGCCTGCCACTCTGTAATTTAATATACAGGATGTTTCCCTTAAATGTTTTTATCCCTCAATCATCTTTTATTTTAGAATTATGAACTGGGCACAGCCAATGGATTCATTAATAGCTGTCTATTGACGGGTAATCCACTTTGAGAATATCAACAATAACTGTATCTCATACTCATAGAATGTTTTTGATTTTCCAAGGGCTTTTGGAATCATCAGCTCATAGGACAGAATGCTATGAAATCTAACTTGGGCATGTTAAAGAGGTTATGTTTGAGGTGCTGTAGAGATACAGGAATGGGATTTAGGGAGATGTGATGGGCAGCAACTCTGCCTCTGTTTTGCTTTCTGGAGTTACCTTGAGGCTTCACTGCAGATTTGGGGGATGGATGTGGACAGAGAGAGAGAGAGAGAGAGAGAGAGAGAGAGAGAGACAGACAGACAGAGAGACAGAGACAGACAGAGAAGGAGAGAATGAGAGGATTCTGCTTTGTTTTTTGGGTGCTCTTTTGTTCTCTTTTCTTATAATGGGGATTGTCATATCATAGTGGGCCATTACTGAGGGAGGATTAGAATAAACTTGGGGACATCTACTAAGGCCATGTAGGAGTTTGGGGCAAGGGCATTAAGGAGCTGCTACATGGACCACTCCCAAGGCCTGAGCAGCTCCAGCAGCAGGCCCCAGGGACTTGTCTTCTTGTCTTTCCTACATTAAAGAATTGAAATTTGATACTTTTCTCTTGGAACAATTTTCCTTTACCACCGAGTTGAGTCATCCTTGGTTAGAGGTGTAATACTCTAGCTCTCCGCTTCTGGCTTAAATTGGCATGTTCTGCAGAGCCATATCAAACAAGGCTCCTATTTTTTTCATCCTTGGCTAAGTGATCACGGAGAACCTCCCACAGAGTCAAGGACTGAGGAAGGGAGGACAATGAGGCAGGATTAATGAATGTAATGCTCAGGAATGTGAATGACTTGCTCAAATCCTGGTTCTATGTACATAAACTTCACTTAATGTTGGAGTCTTCTGGGCATGCATGTCCTATGATCCATCTGTACTAAGGCCCAGTGTCAAGCTAACAATGACTTGCTTTGCTCATAAAACCACACTTCTGAGTATTACCCTTTCCTTAGGGCACTTTTACCCTGCTTAATGGATACAACATTCTTTGGAGAAGGCTAAGAAGAAAACTCATGGTACCTATTATATTATTGCAGGGTCCTTATTTATGGACGACCAACTTCCTCATTCAAGAAGCCCAGGCTGGTAAACTGTTTTATGTCTGGAGTTGGGTAAGGGGTCATGAATTTTATTGTGGCATCTAAGACCAGCCTCTATCCATTGGAGCTGTGGTTGGACTACTTAATCTCTTTTGGTACTGATGACATGAGGACAAATTAGCCATCACTTAAAATTCCTATAGTTAAGACCATTCTAATAATTATACAGATCATGCTTTCTATTATGATAACCATATCTTCCTTGTTTATGGTGATAACAAGCTACCATTTGGCCTTTGCCAATGTGGTATCTTTCCCAAACCACTGAAATTGGGAAGCATATGTCTGTCTTGTCAGATCACTGCCTAAAGAGAACAACCTCTAAAGCTTTGATTAAAGATGCTGGAACTTTTCTCATTAATATACTTTTAAAATGTCTTCATGAATTGAACATTTTAGGTTACAAAGTTAAGAAGTTCATGGGCATTTATTTACACATGATAAATCTACTGCAGCATTTTTATCTCTCAGATTATTCAAGTTCTTTTTTCTACAGTACAGTAAAGAATTTCTGACAGATAAACTTCATTTTACTTGAGGCAGCATTTAGTTCAGATCTCAATATACCAACCAAAACCATAATTAAAACCAAACTCAGCTGTTAAGATTTGCGTATTGATTTCAGAATAGAGGGTTAGTGAACTTCTATCAATTAATTCATCCTAATCTAAAAATATTGGGGGTGGGAGAGGAGAGGGGGAAGCTAAATATAAGGTGATGGAAAGAGAAGTCACATTAGGGGGTGAACTTATTATACAACAAGCTGACAATGCACTGTAGAATTGTAAGCCTGAAACCTATGTAATCCTTGCTAACAGATGTCACCCCAATAAGTATAACAATAAAAATGAATTTAAAAAAAAATATTTTCTTCTCTCCTTAATCTTGGACTCTCAGAATCTACTTCTTCACCTATCACCTGGAATAGATAATACAAATTAGGAAAAGTATGTACGACTTCTCCTTTTGGATTTGACATCGTTCTTAGCTCTTTGGGATCTGTTAGGATCTGTTTATAGTTATAGGTAAGGAGATAATTATGAGTAATTAGAATAAGATATGAGGAGAATCAGCTCATCAAAAGAGTTACATGGCTTTCAGGCAAAGCTCAACAGCCTTATTAGATAAAGGAGGAGGAGGAAACAAGGCTTCTGCTCAGGGATATAGGAATTCTTCCAAATATTCTTCCCCATTCCACATCTCACCTTCCCGGTCATTCCTCATCAGTGCCCTTACCTTTCACATAAGGCACCTCATGAGGTTGTGAATTCAATTGTAAACCGGCAGCCACAGGATCAAACTGTGAAACTGTTTTTATCTGAGCTCTGTGCTGGCAAGACATGAGAGATTCTTTTAATAAGGTCATAAAAAGTCCTTGAGCTTTGTTGTGAGCTTTGAGCAGAAAATTTAGGAATGTGATCTTATCACTATTCTTGTGTATGCTACCTGGAAGCAGCCACTCCGCTGCATGTTTCTTGATTTACTCATATCATCTGTACTTTTCCACCCAGTCTCCCAAGACCTTGGCTTCAGTGAACATCACATTCTGAGTAACCGCAGGCAATTAATTCAATCAGCCATTTCGATGCTACCAGACCTGAATTGCCAACTTATTATGGCTTAATACTTAAGTAAATTTTTATTGCCTGTTGTCTCAACTGGACCCAATTCCTCCAATTTCTCTTCAGATTCCTGGATACTACTGTCTGGTATCAACTTCTGTATTATTTAGAGGTTTGGTTACAAATAACTAAACCCAAATAAGTTTACTTAAGCGCTATAACATTTTCCAGAAAGACATACTGCCGACGGGTTTGGCTTCCTGGGTGTTGTGACCAGTAGTCAGTGGAGCTCCATGCTCAGAGGCTTGGAATCTGCTGTTGTGCAGCCACCATCTTGAAATTCTTAATTTCATCTTTGAATTTGTGTTCTGTAAGTGAAGTCCGATGGGACAATGGGGCGGGTGTCGTGGGCTTGGAGACTTGGCTCACATATATTGAATTGATGACCAGGGAATGCGTGCTGAGTGCTCATCTTTCCAGTAGGCTCTGACTTGACTTAAGCTGGAGAAACACTGTTTCATGCCACATGGAGGCTGAACTAGATCCACCTCTGCCCAGGGATGCCACCCACTTCTGAACACAAAGTCCAAGTGTGTTGCTGCCTCACCACCTCTCCCTCCCTTAGGTGGTCCCTCAGGCTTTGAGAAAACACCAGGAGGAGTTTCTCCTCAGGATCCCGAGGGAAGTACCTCCCCAGACACGGAACCTTCAAGTGTCAGGTGGAGCTTGCCCGTTCCAGTGCCCTCCGGCTCTGTGGCCCCAGACGTCCCCTCCTCAAGCCTGACAGAAATGTGTGTGACAGTCTGCCCAGCCCCCGGCTCTATTTTCATTCAGTTTCTGCCTCCCCAGGTCCTCGAATCTCCTTTATCTCCAAACACATTTGTATGTAGGCGGCTGAGGAACTGGTATAAACCCTGCTTTTGGGTCTGTTCTGTTCTCATCTAGAGGATTTTCAGGTTTCCCCCTTCCTGCATGTCTTTTTTAATTGTATTTTATTTCTTTTGTTCTGTGTGGGAAGTCCAAGTTCCTGGTTAAACTTCAAGTTCTTGTTCCCTTGACAAGTCAGGCCATATCCTGTAAGGCATCCCTGTGATGGGGGGATGGGAGAAGCACTTGGGGAGACAGGTAACTCTTTCAGGCCCTGAGCTTCCGTCAGGAATCAGCACCTGCTGCCTGGGAGGCAGTGTAGGTGGGTGCTGGGCGCCGCTTCACAGCCATCCAGCCGAGCTCAGGGATAGATGTCACGCTCCTTACTACGGCTGGTTGGTTTTACCAAGCTCAGTGCCACTTCGGAGGTGATGCCTGAGGATATGACTAAATGTCCTAACTCTTTAGGTTTCTCCAGAGTCACACACGGTCCAGTGTCTCCCGCTTTTCCTACAAACAGTACCTTTTGGTTAACACAGTAGACTCTCAGTCCCCCAGCACCCGTGTAAATGCCGGATAAATGTAGTAGACCCTCCATTAACAGAAACTCAAGCAGCCGTCACTCTCAGGCAACTGGCATAATCTCAAGTAACCGGCAAAACGTGTTTGCCGGTTGCTTGAGTTCTGGTTAACAGAGAGTCTACAGCATAAAGCCTAAGTAGCAATTCATCTCTGGTTACTAACAGTTGCACAAAATATTTATATCAACTTTCACTAAGATTGGTGAGTTTTGGAATGGAGGTGAGAGGATGATCTGTGGCCTTTGTATTTGTCTCCTCAGGCTGCCATAACAAAATACCATAGACTGGAGGATGTAAACAACATACTTTTATTTTCTCCTAGTTCTGGAGGCTAACAGTGTTTGAGAGTAAGGTGCCATTCAGTTAAGTTCCTGGTGTGAGCTCTCCTGGCTCGTTGAGGGTGTGTCCTCACATGGCCTTCCCTTGGTGTGTGGGTGCAGAGAGAGAGAGAGAGAGAGAGAGAGAGAGAGAACACAAACGTGAGAGAGCGTGCAAGCTCTCTGGTGTCTTTTCTTATAAGGACAATAATCTTACTGTGTCAGGACTGTACCTTCATGACCTCATTTAACCATAATTACTTCCTCAGAGGCCTCATCTCTAAATCATCCATAGGGAGCACATGAGTGCTCCGTCCCTAACACCCCTGGACTTCGGGCATTTTGGTGATGGGGAAGAGGTGTTTCCAGGAAAGGAAGAAGAAGGAGGAGTGTAGACATTCTCTAATTTGCAGTTTTGTCTGGAAATTTCAACTTCGTCAATCACTGATACCCTTGGAAATCAAATAAAGAATTAGGAAAAAAACAACAAAAACCAGAGCAGGTGATACATATATAAGACTTGAAGCCTAGTGCCTGGTTTTCTTCCTTGAGTGTCTTAGCTCCTCTGTATGCCCTCGGAATGCACAGAATTCCTGGGATTGGGGCAGCCACTCCCGTTTCTGTTGCTGGAGGGGCCTCAGCCCAGAGGTCTTGCTCCTGGGAGGTTTGCGCAGGGAGGAGCAGCAGGGGACCTCCCAGCCATGGCTCCAGCTCTGGCCTTGCACAGGGGAAGTGCTGGAGAGGCTGCTCTTGATCAGAATCTTCCCTCTGCTCCAGCCAGTCCAGTTTGTTACCCTAGTAATGATCTTGCCCTTCCCATATCCCACCTGCTCTTTCTTCAGCTGGTCTTCAGAATACAAAGTACTGTTCTCACTCTTGAATCTGGAATCGAAGTATGATTGATATTCAGAATGCCTTGAGAGCTATAAAACTTTGTAAGTGCAAAACCAAAACAAATTCAGGGAGCGGAAACAGTCCCAAATCTGCCTCAAGCAGCCTCCCTTCTCCCAAAGTGGACATCGTGGTCAGGAGTAAAAGGCAGTGCAGTTGTACCCCGACATACCCCAGGACACACCGATGCAGCCAGAATAGTCTCCTGGAGGCAACAGGGTGGCTGCAATGGCTTAGAGTTCCCAGCCTGGGACCTCAGACAGAGGAGCTGGTGGAAATGGGAACACTTGTCATCTCCTCTCTATCAACCCTCTTTGCTCCAGCATCAGATGAACATTCTAGTGTCTGTGGAAAGCCAAGACCCCACAGGGAAGGAAGCAGAGACTGGAGAAACTAGACAGTAAGCAGAAGAGAGGATGGCCTGAGATGAACAGATATGAATTGAGGCCCTGCCCACGATCTGAGGTACCATGGTGAGATCATGCAAACACATCCCTTGACCTCATGAAGCTTATAGTCTGGTGGGAATACAGATATCCAACAGAAGATTTACGAACTGGGCTAAGTAGAATGAAAAATCATAGGTACCAAAAGCGAGTAGCTAAGGGACCTAATTTAGATTCAGAGGATCCAGGAAGACCTCTTGGAGGAAGTGATATTTTAAGTTGTAATCAGAAGGATGTGTGTAGGGGGAGTGTTAGGCAGAGTGGGAAAGGCACATTCTAGGCAAATGAGGTGGAATGAAACCCCTTCGGTGGGAAAGTGCTTTGTGAGACTGAAGGAAGACCAGTGTGGCCAGAGTATAATCAATAATGGGAGTGGAAAGACCGAGGTTGGAGGGGCAGGCCTTTGGGGGCAAGTTATGAATGTTGAAATCTTACCTTGAGTGAAATAGGAAACTATTGATGATTTTAAGGTGTTAACACCATCACGTTGACTTTGCACTGGAGGGGAGAAAGAATGGAAATGGGGGGACCAGTCATGAGGCTGCTGACACAGTACAGATGAGTGGTGATGGTGAATTGTTCTGAGCAAGCCTGAATATGGAAATAAGTGAAGAACTTGAAGTGCACTCTGGATGTAGAATCAAAAGAACTTAGGAATGGATTAGATACTGCAAATGAGCAACAGGGAAATAAAAATAATTTCCCAGGATAAAGAGATAGTTGATCCACATAGGATTAGAGTGGTTTGAGGAGGAAAATCAAGAATTGCTTGTTGAATGTGTTAACCATGAGATGCATGCGCAGTGGAGGTGTCCAGGAGATAGTTGGAAAATACAGTTCTGGAAGTCAGAGGAGTGCACTGGGCAGGGCCTGTGAAAGGCATCATCAGCTTATAATGATCTTTAAGGTTGTGGGATGGATGAGATGGTCCAAGGGTAAGAGCATCAAGTTAAAGACAAGAGGGTCCAAGTTGAAATTGTAACACCTCCAGTATTTAAATCAAGAAAGGCAAAGACACAATACAGTTTCTTTTATTCCCTCTCCCCCATCTAGACAAATACTTATAATCATTTATAGCCTTCTTTTCTACTGAGCCCAAAGACTGAATTCTGTTCATTCTCGACACAACGCTGTAGACACCTCTGCCAAAAGATTAGTGTTGGCAAAAAGGATAAAACCTGATTGACTTTCTGGCTTTTGTTCAAGGGTTACTAAAAATTTTAAGAGTGAGAATTTCATCTTAACATCAAAATATTTAAAGAAATCTGCATAATGGTAATTTTACTTTTATTTATTCAGCCAATAGATTATACGTACTGCTTATAAAATGTCATAACAGCATAGAGGCCTTGGTCCCCATGATTCCAGTGGTTGGGAATTAACTTCTCTAGAGCAGTGATTTTCAAGGCACTGTCCCTGGGCCAGCAGCATGAGCGTCACCTGTGAACATGTTAGAGTGGAAATTCTCAGACCTCACCCCAGACCTATTGAGTAAGAAATCCTGTGCTCTAATAAGTCCTCCGGGTGATTTTGATGTAGGCTAACATCTGAGAGCCCTCTTGTAAAGGTTTCCAGAATCAACAAATCCATGCTGCTACAGGAAAGGTGGGCTGACTTCTTCAGTCTGATCATTCTGAATTCCATCAGGAACTACATTTGGGTTTTAAACATTCACTGTATTCTTAGTGCTTTTTAAAGTGGGAAATCGAAGAGGCTTAATAAATATATGCTGAAAGAATGATCGAATGAATGAGCTAACTCTCACTGTAGCAGGTGCTGGAGGATGAAAGCAGGGAGTGAGCAAGATAGTCTCTACCCCCAAGAGGCTCACTCTTTTCAGTGAAGTATTTCTTGGTCATCAAGGTCAAGAACAGATTTGTTTGTTTGTTTGTTTTTGTGTGTGTTCAAAAATAACTTTTCAAACCATTCTGTAATTTCATTTGAGCATTAGATGTTTCTTGGTAGTAGAATGAAAAAGATGAGAGGGACCTTGAGATAGTCATCTTGTCATCCCATGAGTAACCTGAGCCCTTGAGAGATAAAGTGGTTTGCCCACGCACACACACAGCTAACACCAGCACGATGTCCCCAACTCACGGCAGCCTGTGGAACACAGTGATGGTGGATTCACACGGAACTCAAGCTCTCTGCTTATTAGCTTTGTGATCTTGGGCAAGTTTCCCTGAGTTTGAATTTCCTCATCCACAGAATGTGAATAAGAATGCTTTACTCACAGACTTTTGGAGAATTAAACTGAGAACTGCTTGCCATGCAAAATGAATGTTAGTTTTCTTCCCTACCATGGTGGGCTGAAAAATGGTCCCCCACAAAATATACACATCAAGTCCCAGGAACCTGTGAATATTACCTTATTTGGAAAAAGGGGTTTTGCAGTTATGATTAAGTTAAAGATCTTAAAAAAATATAGGAGCTTATTCTGGATTATCCATGTGGGTCCTAAATGCAATCACATGTACACTTAAAAGATACACACAGAGAGGAGACAGAAACACGGAGAAGACCATGCGAGGACAGAAGTAGGGGTTGATTGAACATCATAAGCCAGGAAGACCAGAGCAGCTGCCAAATGCCACCATATTCCTACCTGACCAAACACCTACCCCAGGATAAATGGTGTCAGAAGAATATACCCAGTCCCTCCGCAGAGGGAGAGGGTAAGAGAAACACCCCCCACACCCCGTGCATTTTGTGTAGCTGCCAGTAGAATGACTAGAATCCCTTGAGGCTAATAGATTAAAGGGGGAACCACAGATGACACTATTGAGGACTTTAGTGTCATTTGACTGCTTTTAAAATAGGGCGTTGGGTGGAGGCGAGGGTGGAAGGAATGGTGGATATGAGAGACGGGATCCCATTTTCTTCAGGGGAAATAATTCTAGGGAAGAAGGGCATGGACCCACCCGAGGTCGAAAATAAATAGGCTCCGTTTTGGGGCTGACATACTGCCCATTCACTTTATCTGAATAGTAATTTGAAGTTTAAATTTTTCAACACACCAGGTGTCTATCAACTTCCTGAGTCTTCAAGAGCAACATTGTAACTGCTTCATTGTAGTATCTCCTACTCCTTCATTAGGGTCGTTTTGAAAGAAATTTCCTTTCTCTGTGGTTAAGGGTGGAAGGTATTCCTCTGCTGATTCTAAGACTTACCTTTGCCTTTTTCCTCTGAGAGTACATAGAAAGAAAATTTTCAGATCAACTTGATGGCACTGTCCCTATACATATGCACCCCTTGGTCTGTTCACTCTATAAATGACAACCCTTCGTGCCTCTTGTTACAGAAAGAAAGCAGTCAGAATCTGTGCAGAAGTGCAGAGGCCCGCCTTCCTAGAGCATGGGAGAGTCTCTCTAATTTTAGAGTTGGCTCCTTCTTGAGCACAGTTGGTTGATAATACAGTATTTTGTGACTGTAGTTTCGGTGGGTCTCCTGCCCCTGGCTTATGTTTCTGCTTGGAGTTTGCTGAGTAAGTGTGCCCTCCACACTTGGACAATGTGCGTAGAGTCCGAGTTGCCCAGCCACTGATACCTTTTGGCGGGGTTTTTTTTTGTTTGTTTTATCGTTTTTTTTCTGGTACCTAATGTAAGACCAGCAGGATATTTCTCTGGTTGGTTCTTAAACCATTGAGGCCATTGTCTTTTTCTTCCCAAACAATTCTATTCGGATAATTAAGTAGATATGTGACATTCACCTCACTTTCAAGAGTGGAAATAAAGACACAAGGAAGTTAAAATTCATTGCTCAAGTTAGCTTAATGAAAAAAATTTAAAGAATTTTAGTTCTGGCTGCCAGACTCATTGATATTTTCCATTTGAAACACCAGGGTTCAAGGTTAAACATATTTCTGCTTAAAATAGTACCAACCCTGTTGTAGGCTTCTCAACCATATCCCCTACTATTTCTTCAGTGAGGTCCAGGAACAGAGATCTCCATAGCAAATTCTACCTCATTTCAAATGGGACAAATTGGTTCTAGCTCTGGTCAATTAATTTCACTTCCAGCAAAGCACCCTGATTCACACCAGGGAATGGCAATGCCTGCAAGATGAAGCTGTTAGCAAAGCAAGCCACTGAAGAGAAGTTTGGGAGATACCCACTGTCAGTGAGTTGGATATAGCTTGCTCTTTCTGACTTGGATGAGCAGTGGCATGGTTACAGCGTGGGGTGGGGAAGAGGAAGGAAAGAATGCTAGACCTCAAATGATGATTTAGCATCCTGATGGAAAAAGTGTTTCCAGGGACTGTTTAGTCTCCTTCTCCAGAGAGAACTGTATGGAATATAGCTCAAATACGTGGGCACTTCTGTTCTTAAAGACTCCCAGTGGAGATACCATATCATTCTTGGTGATCCAGTCCAGTCGGCAACAACTCCTAAGTGTTTCTCATGTCTTTCCTAGCTATCTTGCTGTAAGATAACCCTTTCTATTCAGCCTCAGTGGAAATTAAGACAACTGCTAAAGGCTACCTCCTGGAGACATTTGTGAATACCTTTTACCTCAGCAGCTTTTTTTTAAATTTTTTTATATTTTTTTATTGTTAGACTTACTGAGGTGACTTTGGTTAGCAAGGATTACATAGGTTCCAGATGTACAATTCTACAGTGCATCGTCAGCTTGTTGTATAAGTTCACCACCCAGTGTGAGTTCTCTCTCCACCACCTTATATTTAGCTTCCCCCCCCTCCTCTCTCACCCCTTCCTCCTTCTCACCTGCCCTCCTCAATTGTCCCCAAATAAACATTAAACTATTCATTGTGTCCATGGGTATTTTGGTTTGTTTGTTCATTTTTTCTTGGTTACTTTCAGTTTTATATTCTGCATATGAGTGAGGTCATACAGTTCTTTGTTTTTTCTGTCTGGCTTATTTCACTAAGCATGATGATCTCCAGGTCCATCCATTTTGCTGCAAATGGCAATATTTCATCTTTTCTTATAGCTGAGTAATATTCCTCCCTCAGCAGCTTGCAGATGAGTAAGTTATTCTCCAGTCTTACCTGTCATCTGTGGATGTGGAGCCTGCTTTGTCACTATTGTGCCTTTGTCCATGTTCTTATCATTGGGTAGGCCCTTCTTATGTCAGTCTCAGTCACACCCATCTTCTGATAGAGAGCTGAAGTCAACTTTATTGGTCAAGATGTCCTCTGAACTCCTCATTAGGCCATACTATTTATCATGGAGTAATTCACTATATCAGACTGTTGTTCCTACTTGTTGTAGTCCAGGGCAAGGGTGTGAACAAGGTTTCCTTTTGTGAGACAACACTGAATAATTAATTGGTAAAGGCTGCATGGAGTGCTGTGATGAGACAGCATTCTAATTTGGTGAGTATTCAGGTCATGATTGAATTGAGAAACTTCCACGAGGATATGTACCATGCATTTGCCATCCTCTTCTTGGGAACTAAAGTGTATGGAAGACACCGTAACGCAAGCTTTTCTAACATGCAGCCCACAGGCCACACGCGGCCCCGATGGCTTTGAACGTGGTCCAACACAAACTCGTGGAGTTTCTAAAAACATTACGATAGTTATGCACGTAATCTTTTAAGCTCATCGGCTATCGTTAGTGTTAGCATATTTTATATGTGCCCTACAATTCTTCTTCTTCCAGTGTGGCCCAGGGAGTCAAAAGCTTGGACGCCCCTGCCACAACTCGTATCTTTTAGATCTTCCCATGCTAAGAGAAAGCAGGCACTCAATAAATACTTATTTACTGATTGTCTAGTTGACTTTATATGTTTGTGACCACTGTCATTTAATGTCTTCAAGAAAATATAGCCAAGCAGAATCACAGCAAAGTGCTTTGCCAAATGAATCAGTCTCCATGGAGAAAAGGAGTTTTTATGTGAGAGGGAAGGGCTAGGTAACAAATGCATCTCATTAGCTTCTACTATAAGCTTATTTGAACCACCCACTGGCTCCATAGTTCTCTCCCCAGACTTCTTAAACTTGTCTGCTATATTTTTATTTCTTTGCCTAGATTCAGAGCCAAGTTGTTGCAAGTTGAAGTTATCCAAGTAAAGCTTCATAAGGCTGTGTATAAAATGCTTAAATATCAATATCCAATGCTTAAATGCATCAATGTAAACATACCATGGTGAGGCAGTTCTCTCCGAACTGTCCGTCTCTATCCATGTTTGTTTCAATTCTCCTACCTTCTCACTTTCTAGTTTTTCCTTTCTGTCTTCTTTACTTCTGAGAAGCTTTTTTTTTTTTTACTATTTTTCTCTCATTGAGAAACTCACTCTACCTCCTTCCCCTTCAATATTATCATCAGTTCAGGAAAAATAATTATCAACACACAGTCCTGTTTCCAAATGTGTTTTTAGCATTTTAACAGACTTAAGCAGCATTGATGGTGAAGCAGAGATGCCAATACTTAGCAAGATGGCAGGAGAAAAGAGTTAACTGTTGGCCAAATTCCCTGAGTGAGTAAATAAGTCAACATTATTTAGCTTATTTTGTGCAGGTCTGTGTTGAGTATTTGGAGGGAAATAAAAGAAAACAAGAAGCTGACTTCTGTCTACCTTCAGGAAGACTAACAGTCGAACTAGGAGAGACAGCCATAATTACCTTAGGAATTGTTCTTACCTGACACATGTCAGTATAGCTGAAAATTGAGGACTCAAGCTCTGCAGTGGAGTCACACCGCCTGGTTTGCAACCTACTGTCTGTGTGCCCCTGGCAAACGACTTAACCTTCTGAACCCTCAACTATGACATGGAAATGATATTAGTGTCCACTTTATAGAGATGTGAGAATTAAATGACATAATGCAAGCAAAATACATTGTTATGTGATGCTACACAGAAATACTCAATAAATACTATCATTAGTAGTTAACTAGTTTTCATGTTAATCCAAATGACTTGCAAATCTATAGAGTCAGATATCATTGATATTAGCAGCTACTGTTGACATTAAGCCAGCCAAATATAGATGTGACCATCCTGTTTCCTGCTGGAAATTAACTGCGGAATGGGACTGCCACTAACCACAGCTTAACATCTATCTTAGGTTCAGTTCAGAATTTACTCCAAATGTATACTTCTGTAAGGGACCCTAACACAGTTAAAAGTAGAGCTCAGCATCAGGTACTTGGCCTTCCTCATTTCTGTAGCCCTCCTTTGTTCCCGCTCTGATAGCTGACGTAGTCTCTCAGTCCTTTAAATCAAGCATCTGGGTGCCCACAGGAGAGGCCTCGCTCCCCGCATCTGACTTGAAGCCCTGGCTCAGCCAAGGACGTGCTTGGCTGGAGTGTGTGTGCTTGGATGACGGTGCTTCCCTGGAGTGAAAGGCTTGGTAACTCTTTTCATTTATTTGTCTGTCTTTCTTTTTTCCTTCTTTCCTTCTTTCTTTTTTTTTGTGGAGGGGAGGTTCTAGGTGGTAGCTCCACATTTTTAAACAAATGGAAGTTGTGAAGCTGCCAAGTAACCTTCACACTCTTTCTTTTAAAGGATGCGCTGCACTCAAGGGAAGGAAGGAATTAGTCAGAAACCACAGAGCAATTAATGGCCGAATTAAACGTCAGCTGGTACAGCATCCACTCCATCCCAGCGCAACTGGGGTGTCCAGAGAGGAAAGCACCTGGCAGCTTCCTTGTATGACCACACGAACCAAACCCTAGTGCCATTGTGTATGAGTGAGTGTGTGTGTGTGTATGAGTGTGTGTGTGTATGAGTGTGTGTGTGTGTGTGTATGTATGAGTGTGTGTGTGTGTGCATGAGTGTGTGTGTGTATGTGTGTATGAGTGTGTGTGTGTATGAGTGTGTGTGTGTATGAGTGTGTATGTATGAGTGTGTGTGTATGAGTGTGTATGAGTGTGTATGTATGAGGGTGTGTGTATGAGTGTGTGTGTGTATGAGTGTGTGTGTGT
>PVJL010005076.1:0-98370 GCA_004026885.1 Lyroderma lyra
GCTCCGGGGGTGCTCCGGGGAGGCTCTGAGGGTGTTCCAGGGAGGCTCCGGGGGTGCTCCAGGAGCGCCTGTTCAGCTGGGACAGCGCACTGGGGTTGCTTTTGGAAAAATGGAAAGGCTTCTGTCTCCCCTCAATTGTGCTAAACACTCAGCATCCATCACCCCAAGGGGCCTCCCAGAACCTCGAGGTGGGTAACCCCATTACCCCATCTGACAGTGGGGGAACGGAGAGGCCAAGCACCCGTCCGAGGTCCCAGGCTGCTGGTGGCCAGAGGGCTGCATCCCGGCCAGAGTCCACCTCCCATGGAGAGGGCTGGCTCCACGGTGGGGGCAAGACCCACGGTCTTAGGGCACGGCCACCGGTGTGGAAGGGCTGAGGCCTTTGGGCCCGGGCATGGGGAGCAGGGCCCCCCCTCGTGTGCGCCATGTGTCCCCGGGCGGGGCCCCTCCTGGGCACGAGCGGTCGCGCTGCACGGTGAGCAGACGCACTGTCCTGGGCTCGGCGTCGTTCACCACAACGCTGGGAGGGGGTGCAGCCGCGGTTAGTGGGACCGTCCGCCCTCGTGGGCCGTTTCCGTTGCAGGTGTGTCCCGGTGACGAGTGCCGTGTTCACGCACAACGTCGGGGCCGCGTACGGCGAGGCCCCGTGGGTGCGGCCGTCCCTTTGGCCAGGCGTCCGCTGGGGCTGGCTCTGCTCCCGGGTCTGCACGTGACTCCGTCCACTGCAGGGGCTGGGCGTCCGCACTCGGCGGGGCAGGAAGGTGGCATCGTGCGCACGGGGGTCCCTCAGAGCAGCAGAGAGAGAGGCTGAAGTCCAGTCAGCACGACGGGGTGCAGAGCCTGGGGGTTCCCACGACAGCCGGGGGCCCGGGCAGCGTCCAGCGAGCAGGACTCGGAGCCGCAGAGAGTCTGATTGGAGGGAACATTCCAGAATGGCTGGTTTGAGAGCTTCCGGGAGCACACGCTCCTGTCCGTAGTGGGCGGCGGGCAGCACGCAGAAGCCATGCCCCAGGGCAGGCGGGGCCCCGTGTCCTGGTGGCCCTGTGACGCCTGCACGTGGGCTCCCAGGACGACCTCATCAGCGAGGGGCTGAGAACAGACGCGGTCCGGGCGCTCTGCGTGGCTGCCCCCGACCCACGCCGCCTGCGGAGCTGGCGTTTCTGAGCAAGTGACCAGCACGTGAAGCTGCCGGGCCTCTCAGCCTGGGGTGGACGCACGTCCCGGTTGGAGCCCTGTCCCCTCGGCCAGTGTCACAATTGCCACCTCGGAGGCCCAGGGAGCTGCCTAAGTGACATGTGACAATGTCCAGCAGAACTGGGCCCATCTCTTCTGCAGAGAAAACCATGTGGCAGTGCTGAGCTGGCTGTCACCCGAGCACGATGTGGCCTGTTCCAGGGCCACACGCGCGCTCTGGACGTGACAACACTAGCTCCCCTCACCTCCGGCCCCGAGGCCACACGCCCGCCTGCAGGCCACTTCCGAGCCTGACCTGCTCCGTGTCCCCAGAGCAGACACGACTGCCCTGCCAGCGCACGGGGTGGGGCAGGGACTGTCCCCTTTCTCCAGGACGCACATGCGGCCGGGCCTGGGTCCTGTGGTCGGCGTTCACGCGTGACATCAGAGCCCCCCCGTCCGGTGGGTGTGCAGGTCTCCCCATGGTTGTCAACAGCCCGGTCTCGTCGCAGAACTGCAAGCGTCCTGTGGTGCGGCCGGTCAGCCCAGCACGCGGCCCCCACCCCCGATCAGACCAGAGGCGGGGGACAGGGCTCAGCGCTGGCCACCGGTCCTTGCGGAGGAGGCGCTGGCGGCCAGGCTCTGAGACCTGTTGCGAGGACACCGCGGTGCCTGTCCCGGTGGGACCCGCCTCCTCGTTGGCCCCAAGCACAGGGCTGCGGGTTCCGGCTAAAAATAACCTTTTAAAGGCGCCGCATCTGAGCTGCTGCCTGGAGCACCGCGGCGGCCGAGTCCTGGAGCCAGCGCGCAGAGGCACAAAGGCTCGTTCAAAACGCCTGCACTTTGTGACGGCCGCGGCCCCTGCCCGGCCACCCGGGGGACGCAGGACACGCCGTGGGTAGCTGTGTCCTGGATCCGTGTCCGGGGCCCCTGCAGCAGGCGTCCTCGGGCCGCACCTCCCACCCAGCTGCTGGCCCTGACTATGCGGCCGGACGTGGGTGGGCGGGTGGCCATGGGGCGTGCGTGGAGGCGAGGGGCCGGCCCTGGGGCAGCCGGGCAGGGGCCCCCGGTGGGCGTTGGTGCTCGCGTCCCCGGCCCTGTCCTCTCCGTGTGCCCCGGGGCGGCCGTCCTGGTGTCTGCGGGCTGAGGGGTGCCCGGGGGTGACTCGCCGCTGCGCCCCGGTGCCGCTGTGAAACGGCCGTCGGCCCTCATCACTGGAGCCCGTGTCCCCCTCCGCGTGTCTCAGGCCGGTGATGGGGGGACCGGGGTGAGCGCTCCCCCTGCCGCACACTCACTGGGAGCAGCAGGCCTGGCCGGCGGCGGGGCCCTGTGGTTTGGGGTCACCGCAGGAGAGGGGAGCGTGTGAGGTCAGGACCCTGGCTGGACACAGGTGTGTCCACCCACTGCCTGTCCAGATGGCACGGACACCTGTCGTTGGTCAGCAAGGGGAGGGTTCCCCCGGGAACCATACGTCCTCAGGTCCACTCACAGGAGGGGCCAGAAGGAGCTGGGGGTGCTGGACGGCACCCTGCCAGCCAAGAGAGCCGTCCGGCGCTGGGCCCGAGGGAGGGAGGGAGGAGATGCCGGCGTGGGGAGGGGGCTCCTCTGTGAACGGCCACCCCCACGGGGTAGCCACTGGGCCCCAAGGGGAGCGGCCCAGAGTCACCTGCGGAAGCAGCTGCTGCGGGGAGGAGGCCGGGCGGGACAGCGGCAGCAGAGGGCGGGGGCAGCCACGCGTGCCAAGAGCGCAGGCCGGCGGGAGCCCTGCAGGGCGGCAGACACGCGGCCCCGAGCCCCAGAGACGGGGCCAGCGCAGAGCCGGAGCCGGCGGCTGGGAGGCTGACGTCACACGGATGGAAGTGACATGGAGGCGGCTCTCGGGACCAGACACGACGTCGGGGTGTGGCCGGGGGCTGGGGGGGACCCGCCACGTGGAAACCACCTCCGTGAGGGGCCGAGCGGAGCCAAGGTGGCGGCGGGGAGCAGGGTGCAGAACTACTGACCACGCCCCCCGGGGGTGCTGGCCAAGCAGCTGGACGGGCTCGTTCCAACGTTCCGGCAGCCAAGTCCAGTCGCACAGACAGAAAGTTCTGGCTGCCCACGGCCTCCCCGCGGGAGCAGTCGGGCCCCGTGGCCGTGGGCCCAGGTCCAGATGTGGGCAGGCTGACCGGCCTCCTGCTCCAGCGGCTTCGGGTGACCCCTGCTCGGCAGATTTCCAGTGAAGGTAGGTGTGTGGTCCCATCGACGTGCCACGGGGACACGTCCGGGTCTGGGCTTTCCCTCCGGCTATAGATGCCCACAAAGAGGCGTCCGCGTCCAGGGCTTGGACTCGGGGTAAGAGTTTTACTTTCTCCGTGTGGCTTGAATTGTCCTTAATAAGGAGCGTGGGTCGCACTTTGCAGAACCATTTCAGGCTTCACGGTTCACAGAGAAAACCCACGCACCGGCCCGACCCAGCACCGGCGGTCCGAGTGGCCCGCAGCGACGCCCGGGTGGGGGCGACGGGGTGAGTCCTCAGGGCACCGCCCGTGACGCCCAGGCCGCCTCCTGCGGGGACGGTTGGTGACACGCGCCCCACGCCGCCTCCTTCCCAGGGGTTCCCTTAACGCACGTGAGACGACATTTGTGACAGATTCACGGACCAGGGACCCGAGGCACCGCCGTGGCAGCCCCACGTGGGCGTGAAGTGAACACGTTAGTCCCACGGACCCGGCAGTGTCCTCGGGGAAGACGCCACCTCCGAGAAGGAGGCTTGACGAGCTGCTCAGGAGCCTCTACGCGGGGACGAACCTGCCGCCCGCCTGAGAGGTGTAAAGAACAAGCCGACCCGAGTCCGAGCCAGAGCCACGTCGTCTCAAGTCCAGGCAGGTTCCGAGGATCGCGGGGAAACGTCCCGGGGCTGCCGGCTCGTAACAAACCTCCGGTCAGTATGAAGGGGCGTGGCTTCGTGGCACGAGATCTGTACGCCCCGCCCCCATGCCGGGGCCGAAGGAACCCACCTGGGGGGGCACCCGCTCTTCCCGAGCAAACCCCAAGCCCTCAGGTTCGAAGCAAATTCCAAATTCGTGGGAGCTGAGACCGAGTGAGTTGTGCCAGAAATACTGAACCCGGCCGTTCTGGGGGTGGGACCCGTGTTTTCCAAGCTGGGCAGCCTGTGCCTGCTCCCCAGCTGTGACAGTGGCCCAGGAGTGTGGGGGCCACCCCGGGTCCCCACAGGCAGGCTTGGCCGTGGTCACAGGGCGCCCAGGGCAGCAGGAGGGCATGTCCCCACCTTGGACCAGCACGTCATGGTATCAGGGTCCCTGCTGCCCTGGGCCTGAGGCTCCAGGTGGGGCCTCTCAGTGGGGAATCGGCCATCTCCATGGAACCTGCACCCCAAGTTTTCACATTAATGTTTAGATTAAGTACCTTCCGTGGGACAACTGCACCTACACAAGCCATTGGGGGAGACTGGAAGGCAGCTGCACGTACCTCGTCAGAGGCAGTCCCTTCCTTAGGAGTGCAGAGCAGGGAGCTCCCCGTGACACTGGTCAGTGGTCACGAGGTGTCCCGGGTGCCCCAGGTGGGGCCTCTTTGTTTCTTTGCCCCCTGGACTGGCAGCAGCTGCTGCGTGCCCAGCCCCCGAGGAATTCTGGGACGTAGCACCCCTGCAGGCAGCCCTGGCGGGGTCCCCTGATGGCTTCAGGGTGACAGTGACAGTGCTCTGAAGCAGGGGTGCAGGAGGACAGCAGGTGGACCCGAGCCCCAGTCACATGCGGGGTGATGCCGAGACGTGGGGTGGGAAGTGGTGGTACTGAGTCTGCACCTTCAGTTCTCAGCTCACCGCCCAGTGGACTGTGATGCGTGCCCCTCTGAACTGCCCCCACACTCCAGCTGCTGTCCCAGGGCTGGATGCAGGGAGTGTGACAGAGCCATCGGTGTCACCATGGGGACGAGTGCCTGGGGAAGCACAGGCCTGTGGGGCTCAGGGCTCCGCTCTGAAGGGTCCCAGTGCCCACAGGCCCCAGCCGGCCATCTGTGCAGACGTGGCCCAGGCCACTGACCCGGGGGTGGCCGAGGTCTCGGACGGGGGACCTGCCCCGTGTGTGCTCAAGAATCAGATGCTCGGGGTACAAAATGTGGGGAGTCCGTGAGCCTGAGAAACCCTGTGGTGAGGACAGAAGGACACATCGCACGTTTAAAACGCCCATCAAAACCAAGCAGCCCCCATGCATGTCCGTGGACCCCCCATGCCCCGGGGGCCTGGGTCACGTCTGCCGAGGCCCTGAGCACGGGCCTCCCAGCGCCCAGCTCTGCCACTCGGGGCGTGGCTGCTGCAGGGACAGCGGGGGCCCTGCTGGGGGGCCTGCGGGGGTGCTGGGCCAGCTCCCCGCCCGTGGCGAGCATACGGGCTCACTGCCGCCACTGTCCCTGACCTTGTCCCTGGGGAGGTGTGTGCGTGTGATCATGCAAATGGCTCTGCCACGACCCCTCCCTGCTCCACACCAGCTCCCCTGGTCCCCAGGCAGGACGGCCAAGGAGAGGCCTCTCTCTGAGCGGCGGAACCAAGGCCAGGCCCCTCCCGGGGCGTCGCAGCCGGCCGGGTGTGCGGTCATGTGGGGCCTGCGCCCCGGGAGCCCTGACAGGGCAGAGCTCCTGCGTGGAGGCCGGGCTCTCACGGCGATGGGGACGCTCCAGTGGGAATGGCGGGTCCTGCAGGGTGCTGCCGGGCTCCCGACAGCCTCGCTCCTGCCCCACCGGGGCCCCCAGGACCCTCATCAGGACCTGCCGCAGCCCCCTCTCCTGAAGCCCACCCACAGGGGCCTCGGCCACAGAGAGGAGCTGTCCCCACTTTTCATGGTGTCCTCAGCCCCTGTGTGCCGTGCGCAGAGCAGGTGTGCCGTGCGCAGAACAAGCGCACTGTGCGCAGAGCAGGTGCTGTGTGCAGAACAAATGCACCATGCGCAGAGCAGGTGTGCCGTACGCAGAGCAGGTATGACGTGCACAGAGCAGGTGCCGTGTGCAGAACAAATGCGCCATGCGCAGAGCAGGTGTGCCGTGCGCAGAACAGGTGCCGTGTGCAGAGTAGGCGTGCTGTGTGCAGAGCAGGTGTGCCGTGTGCAGAGCAGGTGTGCCGTGTGCAGAGCAGGTGCCGTGCGCAGAGCAGGTGCGCCGTGTGCAGAGCAGGTGTGCCGTGTGCAGAGCAGGTGTGACGTGTGCAGAGCAGGTGCCGTGCGCAGAGCAGGTGCGCCGTGTGCAGAGCATGTGTGCCGTGTGCAGAGCAGGTGAGCTGCGTGCAGAGCATGTGTGCTGTGTGCAGGCATGCGAGCTGTGTTCCAGCTCACTGCCCTTATCATGGACACTCCATGCCATTGGTCCCCGGGGTGGACTCAGGGAGCAGTGTCCTTACTGACTCAAGCTCCCCCAGCTGGCAGCTGTGACTTACGGATGGGCCCGGAAAACGACGGGTGTTCCATCTAAATTTAGTCTTTGTCCCCGGAGAACATTGGATGAAGTGGACTTGCAGGGACAGCTGCCTGTGGGGCAGAGCCAGGGTGTCAGATGGGCCCCGTGGCCGTGGGGGACAGCACGTGTGCTCCCACCTGGAAAGATGCACCCGGCGTCCATCCTAATGTCTGGGTCCTGGGGGCACAGGGACGGGCCGGCCCGACTCGTCTCCCAGTGAGTCCTGACCTCAGTGCGGCCTGGGAAAGCTGACTCAGCGCTGGAGGTAAACTGAGTCACAGGCTCATTGAAACACAGATTTGGGGCGGAACCAAGTCCTTCCCCCTTAAAAAATGGCCAGCAAAGGGCACGTGCTCAATTACAGCACGAGGGTCCTCAGTCACTGAGACGTTGCCGTCCCCGCCGTGGCTCCGACCGTGGCCTACAGTGCCCGCTCCGGCCGAGCGTCGGGGTAGTGGCTCTGTCACATGCGAGCGCACAGGACTGGCCTCCCCTGTGGCTGGGGAAATGCCACCCCCCTCCCCCCAGGCAGCCAGGACCAGCTCATGCCCAGGAGGCAGGGGGCAGGGGCTCTCGTCGGCCTTGGCTGCTTGACTGTGGTCCCTGGTTTGTGCCCATGGGTCCCAGGAGAGCCATCAAGGTGGCTGTCCTGGCCCTGACCGCAGCATCGAGCTGCTGCCCAATCGTGGGGTGCTGGGGACCGATGGGGGGGGCCTAGTCACGCCAAGCACAGGTGGACGGGGGCAGAGCCCCGGCCGAGGCCCCAGCGTCCTTGCAAAGGCCTTCAGCTGAGGGAGCTCGTCTGCAAGAATAAAATAAACGATGTGAAAAAACCTTGTCCAAAATAACTCCCTTCCCTGCACGTGCCCCACGGAGCCGGGGCTGCGATGGGGGCGGGGGCCCCTCGGACGGAAACCCTTCGGGGCAGCCCTCCACCTGCGTTTGTTTCGGGGGCATCCATCATCGCTAAGCCGACAAGTCGTGCGCAAGTTCCTGTCACCGAGAACATGTCACTGACGGTGGCCCGGCTGGCCGGCAACACGGGGAGCCGAGGAGAGCGGGCCCCAAGGTCGGGGGCCAGGCAGGTCGGGCGGCGGTGACGTGGTTGTGCGAGCACCAGAACCCGCCCCCAAGCCCGGCGCCTGCCAGGTGTGACCCGGGAGCCCGGCCGCCCCCTCGTTAGCTGTCATCACAGGAACCTCGTCACTGGCTTCGGTGCAGAATGTCAGATTTACATGTGTTCATGGCACCTCGCTGAGAAGTCAAGAACCGTAAATACCTCATTTACAGAGTTCGCACATCGAGCTTCTCCATTTCGTCTCCAATTTAATCCTGTCCATCCAACGCAGTCCTGCAGGCTCGGCCGGGGCTCCGGGGCGCGTCGGGAGCCCCTGGGGGGGTCTGGGGCAGGGACTTGCTGACCCTCGGAGGGCGGCCCGCAGCCACCAGAGAGCGGTCAGCTGTGTTCTCCTGACGTCTCTGGGCAGCGGTTTCCGGGAACGAGCCTGTGGCCTCCATCTCCGTGGCCTCCGTCTCCGCGGCTCCCATCCGCCCATCCGCCCAGCCCTCACCACCCTTCCAGGCAAGGGCTCCCCCAGAACATGGCGCCCATGGCCCCAGCTCAGCACAGGACACCAGGCAGGGCCCTGCCACCAGCCCCGCACCTGGTGTGCGCTGCAGTCACACGGGCGGGCGGGTGCTGTCACAGGCCGGACCACAAGGCAGCAGGAAGGCCCCACCCTGGAGCACTGACCAGGGAGGGGCCTGCATGTCTGGGACAGGGACAGCGGTGGCTCCAAGGGACACAGCCTGTGGGGCCCGATTCCTGGTCCCGGGCCCCTCGGGGTGGGGGCACTTGCGTGTGACGGGCCAGCCCAGGCCGAGCCCCTCCCCGTCTGTCCCACTTGGTCACCGGCTCATCCTCACTCTCCCCGGACGTCCACCTCACACATTCCTGGACCAGCCTTGGGAGACCCGCCCAGTGTCCATCCAGGGGTCTCCGGACGTGCCGGGACCCCCAGTGCCAACAGAGCCAGCAAGGACCCCTCATGTGCCAGGCCCTCCCCCACCCAGGGGGACCCCCTGCTCCCCGTGCCTGTGTCTCCAGGATGGAGGCTCTGAGGACCAGGATGTGATCTGCAGGACGAAGGGAATGCAGTGGAACAGCCACGTGGCAATGCCACAAGCAACGGGGACAGGAGGGCGCGTCCTCAGCATCAGGTGTGTCCTCAGAGGGGCCCTGCTGATGGGCCCAGATGGACGCAGAGGGTGGACTGGGCCTGGGGCGGGCGCCCGGCACTCAGACACAGATGGGGGTCCGCTGGGCCCCCAAGTCTGGACGGGGCTGTGGCCTGGGTTCTCCTGGGTTCTCGGGGGTTCTCTGTGCAGCGCTACGGAAGGAGGGGCGTCCTCCAGAACGTTCTGAGCTCGTTAATGTTCTCACTTGGTTCTCAAACGAGGCCCCCCTCAGGGCCGCTTGCATTTGTCGCTGCGTCCTTGTAGAAAAGGTCCACGCAAATGCACACGGACGCGGGGAGGGGAGACGGCCGGTTGCCACGGCAACACAGGAGCCGGCTTTAATTCCGCGCCAAGAGCTGGAGGCGCACGAGGAGGCCGCTCGCCGGACGTGCCTTCCGGGGCGGCTGCACACGCAGGGAACGTCACCCCCAACGTCTCAGGCCCCCCCCCATTTCGGGTTCCCAGAAACCCACATGCAGCTGGAAACGGGGCGACTGCCGAGCCCCCGAAACGCTCAGCAAAGAGGCGCATCCGGCTGAGAAGGCAGCAGCCCCCCGGGTCCCGCTTGCGTTTTTAGTGTGCACCCTGCGTGCCCGGGATGGGAGAGACAGGGGGCCGGCTCCGTCGACCCCCTGAGCCGTGCTGACACCCCCAGAGCTCCATCTGACCCCTGACCTTCTCCCCCGTCCCAGCAGCACCTCCTGCCTGACACCCTCCCAGAGTTGCCTCTGCCGCAGGTGGGGAGCCTGGGATGGAGTCCGGCTCCCGGGGAGAGGGCACAGGGACGGCACACACAGCAGAGGACACAGCTGAGGGCAGCAGGGGCCTGGACAGGCAGCTGATCTCCTCCAGGCCCCTTCCCCTGCCCGCAGAGCCTGGGCTGCTGGGCCAGCCGCTCACACCTGTCTCTGTCAGCTCTGGGCTGGGAGCCCATGTGGCGGCCTGAGTGCACCTGAAGGTCCCAGTGGCTGGAGCGGCAGGTGGGCGGGACATCCGGGTACAGTGCATGGAGCCCCCTAGGCCTGAGGGGGGGCGTCTAGGCAGAATCCCTGGTTCCATCTCCCGGCCACCCACCCCTGTCTCTTCCGTCCAGCACCACTGGCCTGGCCCCAGGGGGGAGGCCTCCTGGGAGACCAGGGCGGGTCTGGCCCCATGACTCCCACCCCCTGCACTTCTGCAAAGTCCCTGAACCCTCATCCGAGGTTCAGACTCATCGTGGTGCCCCACAGAGGGTGCTGGGGACGCCCCGCTAGAGGCAGGTGCTGTGAGACTGAGAGGCCGGCTGCAGAGCTCCTCCGGCTAATTCTTTATTCCTAACGGGACCCCCAACAGTACAGGGCCAGACCCCTCAAAATCTGGGCACAGCAGGGACCTGGGGACTGAAGGGAAGAGGGTGGGGTCTCCCCAGCTTCAGGGGAGCTGAGCATCTGCCCTGGAGAACCCAGCGAGTCAGGCGGGGTCTGCCCCCCACCTCCCCACTCGCGCCTCTGTGGCCGGGGTTGGGGGCGGGGGCCGACGGGGCTCCCCCAGCCGGCAGGGTCCCCTGCTGACTCGGGCTGGGGGGCGCACCCGGGGGTCCCCCTCCGTGCACACACACACTCGGACGTGTGATGTTCTCGTGCGGGGTCTGAAAACTCCGGAATCGACTCTGTCCCCGGGCCCCTGGGCGGAAAGGGGAGCCCCCCGCCCGCCGCCGCGTCGGCGGGAGGCGAGGCCGAGCCCGGCCGGTTGCCCCTTTAAATCGCTCCGCAGTGTGCGGGGCGCGGGAAGAACCATTCCCAGCCTGCGGCAGGGAGCGCCCCGCGCGCCGCCTCCCCCATCCCCATGGTGACGGCGGCTGCTTCCCCGGCCCCGGCCCGGCTGTCGCCCTCGCCGCCTGCCGGGGATGCGCGTCTGCGGGCGCGCGGTGACTCACGGCGGCCGCAGCCTTGCAATCTGTTGACAGGTCCGCGCGCAGCGCCGCCGCCGCCCGCCATGGGGACCGGCTCCCCGGCGCCCAGAGCCGCGCGCAGCGCCGCGCCGCCCGAATAGGTGGGAAGTTGGGCTGCGTCCCTGCGGGCCGGGGGCGGGAGGCCGGGTCCCAGGCGCCGGCCGCGGCAGCCATCGCGCCGGCCCCGGGCGTCCGCGCCAGCAGGGCCCGGCGAGTCCGCGCGGGGGAACGCGGGGTCCGATCCACTTGGGGTCAAGCCCAGGGCGGCGGCGTCCGTGGGGAGGACGGTGGCTCCTGCGGGCGGCACCGTCCAGGCGGCGGGAGGTTCCGCCGGCAGGGCTGGCGGTCCTGCAGGAGCTGAATTCCAGGCCCCCTTCGCCCCCAGCGTGGACCGGACACAAAGGCTCCGGCCGCTGCAGCCCAGTGGCCGCTGCAGCCCAGTGGCCGAGCTCGTCCCGGCCGGGATGGCAGCCCGGCCGGTCTGTAACGGTGGAGAAGGAAGTGGCCCCCCGGGAGGCAGTCTGGCGGCTGCTGTGACCCCGAGGCCCCCAGGTCCTCCCCAGCTGGACGCAGCCCCGGGCCACGCGGTCCCACAGGCTGGCGGGGCTGCCGGGGTGCAGACACACGGGAGGTGCTGGAGGTGCAGGCTGCGGACCCCTCGCTGACCCCCTGCCTGGGCCCTGTCTCCGCAGGTGGGCGCAGCCTCTCTGCCTGCAGCCGGGCAGGGTGGCCCTGAGGCTCAGGGCCGGGCAGGACCCCGGGGCTGCCACCTGGCACTGTGACCTCTGGACAGCCATGGAGGCTGACAGGGAGAAAGGCGCCACATAGCCGGCTGCCACGACCACCGCCGTGCCCCCAGCGCCCACGCCTGCGACCTCGCAGCGCTCATGGTGAGTCCTGCGCTCAGGGGCCCGACCGGGGACACGCCGAGGGTGGCCGCCCGCTCACGAGGCCGCGGGCAGGGACCGCGCACTGTCGCGGGGTCGGTGAGTGGGGGGGCACAGGGTGGCCTGGGGTGCAGGGGTCTGGGGGGCGGGGCCGGGGGCGGGGCCGGGGCTCAGGCTGCCCGCCCCCCTCCCGCGGCGTGCCCGCGTGGATCATACTAATTAGCTGATGGCTGCCGCAGCGTTGAATCACTCGTCAGGGGGCCGACGAGCCCCTGGCCCCGGCCCAGGTCCCATCCGTGGCCTCGGGCGGCCCCCCCACCCCTCCCACCCAGTGCTGCCCCCGCGCACGGCCCTCCCTTGGCAGCACTGCCGGCTCCCCTGCCCCCCAGAAAGTTGGCAGAGTGGCAGGGGGCGTGGGTGGGCTTGAGCAGCATGTGCGGCCAACGGGGGGAGGGGTCTCCCCCAGAGAAGGGGCTGGGAGGGGCTCGCCCTGAGGCTCGCGTGGGCCTCGTCTTGTCGCCGCTGCTGGGACGCCGGGCAGGCTGGTGGGGGGTGGGGGCCGCGGCCAGGCGCCTGCCGGGAGTGCCGATGGCCCCGGGACAGGGCGGCCGGCAGCGGCCACCGCACAGACGCCCACAGCGAGTCCTGGGTGGTGCGTCCGTTCGAGTTCCTGCTTCGCCTTCTTCTGGGTTAGAGAGACACGTGCTTTTGTCCAACTCGGCGCCAGTCGCAGGGCAGCCCCACGCTCAGCACGCGGGAGGCCGTGTGTTCTGGGCGCGGCCACCCCGCAGAGAACACGGCCGCTGGCCCCGCCCCGGGGCTGCATTGACCACTTGTTGCCAGCGTGGCCGTGGCCTCCAGGGTGGCCGTGTTCCAAGCCCTTCGGAACGGGGAGACCCCCGTTCACAAAGTGGGACCTGTCCCGGGCAGAGCAGGGGCGAGCTGGGCGGAGCTGCAGGACGCACGGGCCAGGCCGCGCCCCTCAGGGCCCGCCCTGCCCACCAGCTGCCGGGCCCTGCCCCTCACCTCTGACCCGTGGGCCCTGCCGGGGGTCCCGCCTGCTCTGCGCCCACCGCACACGCGACCCTGTGCTTCCGCGGCCCCGGCTCTGCACGCCGCGCAGCCCGGCCGAGACCCGAGACCGGCCCGGCGGCCCCTGCCCGGCGCGGCTGGACTTGAGCGCTTGGTTGCATTGCTACCGGTTAGTCGCGTCACACGGGACAGCGCTGCCGAACGGCGTGGAGGACGCCCAGCCTCGCGTGGGGGGTCGCGGCGCTGGTGCGAGCACGTTCCTGCGTGCGCGTCCGCGTCTGTGGCGGAGACGCCTGGGCGTGGGGGGTGGGGAGGGAAGCCCGGGGGCCCCTCCCGCGGGCGCCTGCCGCCTGCGGTCTCTAAGCAGCCGTCCAGGTCCTGGGGGCAAAGAGGACAGGACCTTCCGGAGGTGTCTCTGCAGGGAGTTCCAGCACCTTCTGCAGGCTCGCAGGCCTCCCATCCGAACGTTCCCCTGTCCGCCTCCGGCACTGGGCAGGGTCTGAACACCTGGCGCTCCACCTGGGGGGCCTGTGTCCAGCAGCACAGACTCCCGGCCCCCTTGACCTTCATCCCAGCTGCTAGCATGGGAGCTGACGTGGGCCGGCTGGTCTCTGTGCTGGGGTCTGACCAGGGCATCAGGTCCCCAGGTGCCCATCACGCGTATCCCGTGACCTCCTGTGACCCTCACACATCCCCAGGGGACCAGCTGTCCTTGTGCAGAGCTTTGTGCTTTCCTTGTCTCTGTTCAAGAGCTGAGGGTCTGACCGGGCCCCCACGTCACCAGGACAGCGGCAGCCCCTAGCCCGCAGTGGACGGTGTGGCCTGCTGCTGCTGAGGGTGACCTTCAGCCTCCAGTGCCACAACGGCCACGCGGTAGCTTCACTTTGGGTGGTCCGGGCCCGGGAGGTGCCGGGCTCTCAGGGAGGTCCCCGTAGAGTCTCAGTGCCGAGTTCAGGGCTGGGCTCGGTGTCAACAGAATGTCCTTGGCCACGTCCTACAAGGCAGGAAGCCAGGACAGGCTGAGGGACCAGATCTGTCCCCCCCGTGCTTATAGTGCAGACACATGCTCAAGACCCCTGTTTTCTGCACAGAAGCACCCCACCTTCAAAAAGAACCCCAAGGAGACCAGGGCTGGCAGAGCTGCCCACAGGGTGCCAGGTGGGGCGTCAGGGGCTGAGACCGGGACCGCAGGGGTCTGAGCTGGGCCGGGGTGCGGGCCCAAAGTCGGTCAGCGTGAGTCATGGCGGCTTCGGGCTCTGAGCCCACCCAGAACATTGTCCCCAGCACCGCAGACCCTCCAGAACTCCCGTGGGTTCTCTGTGGCTCTTAATTCCGTGCGACATTCAAACGCCTAAACACTTCCAAAGCCCTCCTTCCTCCCACCTCCCGCGGCCCCCGACCGTGAGCGGCTTTGAGCGCGTGACCCGGTCCGGGAGGAGGCGTCCTGTGATCACTGTTTCTGCACGAAGCTCTTCAGAGCCCAACAGCCCCACGCCCCTCCGAGAGGGACGGGAGGGACGGTAGCAAACTATGTAAATGTAACAGCCAATTAGGGTCATTTGTGCTGCAGACGAATAAATCACTTATCTTTTGCCTCTGCTTTCCCAGGGGGCATTTTGATGAGAGGTTGACAGATCAATAAGATGCAATTATCATTAGAAAGGCGACAGGGGACGCCGGGCTCTAATGAAATCAGTCTTGGTTGGCACGGAGTGGGCAGGAGGACGTCCTGTGTGCCCCAGCCACCCGCAGTCCCCACCGGGGTCCCCCACGTCCCCCTCCCGGCCCCCAGCCTTTGTGCAGTGAGGCCCGAACTCCGTCCACCGTCACGGTCCCCAGGGGCCGCTGGGCCCGTGGCCTCCGGGGACTTGTGCTGCTCCGTGGGCCACGCGCCCAGCGACCATGAGGACTGGAACGGTGGCAAAGCCGTCCCCCACGAGGAGCTTGTACAAGGGTGAACTTTAAAATATAGGGTGTATCTCCACTCGGCATTACCTACTTTGAATTTTAAATGTCACCTCTAAAAATGTCGAAAGGCGCTGCTGATAACTGATTTGGAGAAATAGGAGAAGGAGGCGAGAGGGCTCGAATGTCTCCTGCAGAACACACTCTCGGGTGCAGCTGCTCGGGGGCCCCTGGCCGTCCAGCAGAGAAGCCTCGAAACTGGGCCTTCGGAGGAGGAGGCGCCCAAAGGCCAGGGACGTCCCGGCGGCGTGAGCGCTGGCACTGGGCGTCCCCAGGAAGCGCCTTCTGTGTCGTGAACTGACTGACGCTCCCAGGTGTTTGCAGGAAAACCCGTTCTGGTTGCTGATCTGACTTGACGGGACAGTGGTGTGTGTGTGTGTGCGCGCGCGCGCGTGTGTGCGCGCGTGTGTGTGTGCGTGTGTGTGTGTGCGCACGTGCACGTGTGCGTGCGTGTGTGTGTGCGTGTGTGTGCGCGTGTGTGTGTGCGTGTGTGTGTGCGCGCGTGCACGTGTGCGTGTGCGTGCGTGTGTGTGTGCGTGTGTGTGCGCGTGTGTGTGTGCGTGCGTGTGTGTGTGCGCGTGTGCGTGTGTGAAGGTTACGCGTGTGTGAAGGTTATGTGCATGTGAACGTGAGCCCTGACACGGGTCCTCGCTGCCAGACACGCTTCTGCGGTCCTGGGGACGGACACACTGTGACGCGGCACCCAGACACGGTGTCAGCATGCAGCCGTGGCCGGTGCCACCTGCTCCCCAGAGGCGTGGAGCCCACGCCTAGCCACACAGCACGAGGCCCAGGCCGCTGGCCCTGACACGACGAGGAGAGAGCTGGATGCGGGGTGGGCCTCGCGTGCGTGGACGTGACAGCTGCAGTCCTGGCCGACGAGGCTGCCTGGGGACAGTGCGGCTCTTTTAGACCCAGGGCTGATGTCATTGTAGGGAACAACCTTGGACTCGACAGCAAGCATCACCCGGGGACACTGCTGGTGTCCACGCGTTCTCCACCTGCAGCCACCACCTCGGGGAGGGACCAGCCAGTGAGAACGTAACCTGAGATCAGGATTCGACCAAGAAAAGTGGCTCCTCCCTGGCTTTTGCCGGGCTTTGCCTCTGGCAGGATGCGAGACACGTGTAGGGCGCCCTTGGAACTCTGTGGGGCCACCGGGTCCCCTACCTGCCACCTCTCGATGGCACAGGCCCCAGAGCCAGGGTGTTGGAGTGCTCCCAGCAGCCCTGGACGTCAGGGGCGCACGTCCCCCAGCTTCTGTGACTTCACCGCCCGGCTTCTCACCCACGGGCAACCCCGTCCCTCGTCGCAGAAACCCGTCCGACCCCCACAGGCGAAGCGTCCCATGTGCAGTGGTGCCGCCCAGCCCGCTGTTGGCGCGGCTGTGGGAGCAGAACGACTCCTCCGTGAGCCCGTGGGGACGCGCCCCAGGCCCTCCCTCGGGGCCCAGCGTGAGCGGCGGAGCCGACAGCACCTCCAGGCCTCCCGTGTGGGCGCTGCAGCCTCCGTGTCCCTAGCACCCGAGGCTGGCGTCTCCCGGCCGCCTTTCTCCTGTGCTCACGACGTAGGAGAATTGGGTGGGGCCCTGGGGAGGGCCCTGGCTCTGCCACGCACGCACCTCTCGGCCACGTGGCTCACGTGTCCCCTCTGTGTCCCTGCAGGATCTGAAGACTGTGCTGTCCCTGCCCCAGCACCCAGGGGAGTTCCTGCACCCGGTGGTGTACGCCTGCACCGCTGTCATGCTGCTGTGTCTGCTCACCTCCATCGTCACCTACCTCGTGCACCGGAGGTGAGGCCCCACGGCACCCCAGCCTCCCACGCCCACATCCACGCACGCCCCAGCGTGAGGGCGAGAAGCCCCCGGACACGCGGCCCTGAGGGAAGTCTTGTCGGCGCCCTGCGGAGCTGGCTTCCTGGCCACCCCGGGCAAAGCCTCGGCCACAGCTGTGACCACCGTCAGGGGAAGAGGCTTGTGTGGGCATGGCCACCGTCACGGCCGTGAGCACGGGCTCAGCGACGCCCAGGGGCGAGGCAGGGTCACACGACTGAGTCCAGGTACAGGTGTGGCGCCAGGGGCCTCCCTATAGGGTCACAGTCACGGTCTCCCCGTGAGGCGCCAGACGTCGGCTCAGGGCGGGGGGAGCCCCTTGCTGGGGACCAGGAGGCACAACCAGGGGTCCCCGCGCCCTCGGTCCCTGTGACCGGACAGGTGTCTGAGCTTTCCATTCAGGGGTCCAAGGGCGATTTAACACCAAACCCCCCACGAGCACACGCTGGGGTGTAACCGGTGTGGCCTGTCTGCCGTGCCATGGCCGGGCCTTCGGGTGGGAGCCCCGCGGGCCCAGCCCCCTGGCCCGGGATGGACGCCTGGCCGAGCTGCCGGCTCCTGACGGACCGCGCTTCCTGCAGCGCCATCCGCATCAGCAGGAAGGGCCGGCACACGCTCCTGAACCTGTGCCTCCACACGGCCCTGACCTTCACGGCCTTCGCCGGCGGCATCAACCGCACCAAGTACCCGACGCTGTGCCAGGCGGTGAGTGCTGCCCCTCGCTTTCGGGGACAGGCGTGGGGTCACTGCCTCGCTGTGAGAACACACCGGGGAGGGGCGCCCACAGAGCTGGGGTGCGGCACCGGAGACCTCGGCGAGCCCTCGGGGTGACAGTCTCGCCGTGACGTTTATCTGACACCGGCCGGTGCTTTGCCGGCACCAGGAGGGCGTCGGCGCTGTGGCCAAGGTTGGTCCCTGCGGTGGTCCCTGCGGCAGAGGGTCAGCCAGGCTGACCCAGCACGGGCCCCTCCTCCACCTGGTGCGGGAAGGTGTGGTGGCCGCTTCGCGTGTCCCTGTGACGGGGTCCATGACTCGGGGTGTGTCTGTGAGGGTTTGGGGGGGCGACCACTCTGTGCCTGCCTGTCTCAGCTGCGACGTTGGTCCCCTCACCTTGGACTCAGGCACCGGCTGGAATGCCCCTGCCCATCGCCCGAGTCTGCAGTCCACTGACCGTGGCCCTGGGGTTCACTCAGCGGCCACCCTGCCTGGGCCCGCCCACCATTGCCCTGGACGCGGGGCTCTGGCCGACCTTCCCTGCCCCGGTGCCGCTCCGCCTCGACGTAGATGATGTAGGAGAGGTGGTCCAAAGCTCCGGATGGCAGACAGAACAGATAGTTGTCATGGCAACAAAACTGACCATTCGCCTCGGTAAAGCCCTAAGTGACATCACGGACACAGACACACAGCCACCGCCGTTGTCACATAATCACCGTGTGCCCTCCTGGGCCCTGCGCATGGGGTGGCGGCACAGGGCCGTCCCAAGGCCAGGCCGGTGACCCCCGATGGCTCCGCGCGTCCACCTGCGGCTATGTTTGAGGACGGAGCAGCCCCCGTGGGCGACTGGGCGAGGCTCCACCCACGGCCTCCTGGGGCAGAGCTGGTCCCCCTGGTCCCAGGGCCCCGCCGTCCACCCGGCCACGCGTGGGAGGAGGGCAGCCAGTCCGAACCCCGGGCGCAGCGGGGCCACCTCTGTCACTGTGGAGTGCGGACTGTGGATTTGATGAGCCCGGTCGCGGCACGGTGCCGGCTTCATCCAGAGCACCTGCGTTCCTTAAACATTCATGTCCCTTCCAATTATAGGCGCATTTACCTTGTCACCGTGGAATGTCAGTTACCACTTCAAAGGTGACCTCGTTTGGTAGGGAGGGTGGAGCAGGACACTGATTGGCTGATGCAGGAATGGGGGCGGGACAGGCTCCTGCGGGCTCCCTAGTTCTGAGCAACCCTGACTTGTGAGAACAGACTTGAATGTCTGATCTGGAAGCTTCTGATCTCACAGGCCCCTGCCCGCTGCCCTGCGTGTGGCGGTACCAGTGTGGGGAGGGCCCCGGGGACGTGCTCCCTGCAGCTCTCGGGGTCCATGCCCAGGCCATGCCAACCACACGTGCACATGGGCTCCACGTGCAAGACAGTTCACGCTGCTCAGGGACACGCACGCAGCCGCCCGTGAGAACCACGCCCAGGGACGCCCTGTGCACCCGCCCACGGGCCCCGCCCCCAGCCCCGGCCAGAGAGCAAAGCTTGCAGGGTCTTTGCAGCCCAGGCCCCTGTACAGTGTGGCGTCTGCCTGACCTGAGCACCCGTGTCCCTGCAGCCCCACCTCCTGTCCCTGCTGAGCTGTCCCCTGAGGGTGCAAGGCTGCAGGAGGGGGTGGGCAGTCTGGGAGGTCAGCACGCTGGCGTCTGGGTGGCTGGCTGACTGACCTGCCTCCCCCTCACAGGTGGGCATTGTGCTGCACTACTCCACACTGTCCACCATGCTGTGGATCGCAGTGACTGCCAGGAACATCTACAAGCAGGTGACCAAGAAGGCCCCGCCATGCCCAGGCACAGACCAACCAACATATTCCCAGCAGCCCCTGCTCAGGTACTGCCCCCACCCCCACCTCCAGCAGCCCCAACCCTGTGTCTCAGCTAAGTGGCTCACAGGGAAACTTGGGGTCCAAGGACATGCAACCCACAATGGTGGCCAGGGGTCGTGGGCAGTGTGCCAGGTGCAGGTGCTGGGAGTGGGGTGCCAGGGGCAGGGTGCTGGGGGCTGGAGCTGGAGCTGGCTACTGGTCTGAAGGAGCCAGAGTGCTGCTGAGCTCCATGCATAGGCCTCGCAGCCACCGAGGGGACTGTCCATGGAGGAGTCGGCCTGTGGGACCCTGAGAGCCCTCACTGCCCCAGAAGGCCCACGCTGGGGGTCTCTCAGAGCCCTATCTGTTCAGTTTGAGGGAAAAGCAATCCCAGAGAGTTCAGGGATACTGCAGGACCCAGGAGAAGCTGAACGTTTCAGGCTCCTTTCTGCATGAGCACAGGGGTGCCGTCGCCGGTCCTGCCTCATCAGAGGGGGCTGCTCCCCTTGAGACCCCCAACTCAGGTTCAAGGAGCAGCGAGGACAGACAGACCTTGTCCTTCAAGGTTGCTTTGGAATGTCCGGGTCCATGGGAATATTAGGATGAGCTTTTCCACATCTGCGAAAACAGCCACTGGGATTTTTCACAGGCTGAGTGGACCAGGGAGCACTTTCAGAAGTACTGACCTTGTAGCATGAACAGTATCCAATGTGTAACTGGCGTCCTCCAATCCATTCAGGTCGTCTTCCATTCTTTCAGCAGAGTGATAATTTTCAGGGCACAAGCCCCACCTTCTGGGTTCAATTTTTCCTAAGTATTTTTGAATGCTATTGGATATGGGACTGTCCTTTTAATTTCCTTTTTGGGTTGTTTGTTGTTTCTGTATAAAACTAGAAGTGATTTTTGTGTGCTGATCTGCCCTGCCATTTTGCTGAATTTGCTCATTAGCTGTAGAAGCTTTCTTGTGGACTCATTAGGATCGTGTCATCTGCACATCTGGACAGCTTAGTCTTCCAATTCGGATGGATTTTATTTCTTTTTCTTGCCTAATTGTCCTGGCTGGGACTTACCCTCTCCCACGGGCCTCCAGCTCCATTCTCGGCACCCTGCAGCCCAGCCACCCGCCACTCCTCCTCCAGAAGTCCCTACCTCTATAATTGTGACATGATAACCAACATAAGTCTCGTTCACAGCCAACACCCACAGTTACAATTTTTTTCTTGTGAGGAAGACTTTGAAGATTACTTTTTTTAGCAACTTTCAAATATGAAGCGCAGTGTCATTTCTTTTCATTTCTGTTTCTATCTTTGTCATCTCTTTCTTCCTGGTTCCTTTCTGTTTACCGTGATCTTTGAGTTTTCTGCCTTGTGGATGTGGAATCTTACATCACAGAACTTCAGACCTTACCTTCCCCACAGGAGCTTTCACAGCTACGCATGCGCCTCTGAGCCCTGCGTTAGCTGCATCCCAGAACTCTTATGTTCTATTTCCTTTCCAATCCTATTTAAAATATTTTCTAAGTTTCTTTGTGATTTCTCCTTTAATCCATGACTTATTTAGAAGTGTGTTGTTTGGTTTTGCTGATTTTCTTATTTTTATTAATTTCTAATTTAATTTCGTTGTGGTCAGAGAATACACTCTGCATGATGTCAGTGCTTTTAAACTTACAGAGACTCGTTTTGTGGACCACCATGTCATCTGTCATGGTGAACAGACAATGTGTGCTTGAGAAGAATGAGTGTTATGCAACTGTTGCTTGCGATGTTCTAGGAAGAGCAATTAGGGGAAAATAATTAATGTTGTTCAGGTGTTCTAGTTCTTTCCTGACTTTTTTTTTTAAATACTTGTGCTATCAGTTGCTGTGGGAGGGTAGTTAGAACCACCAACTGTGATTTTGGAATTGTCTCTTTCTCCTTTTAATCGTGTCCATTTTGCTTCCCATATTTTGAAGCTTTTCTTGCCCCCCCACCCCAATTCATGTTTGCAATGTCTTCCCGAACTAACACTGACATCATTATGAAATGTCCTTTTTTATCTTTTTCTCTTAGGGTCTATTTCATCTGCTGTTAATGTAGCCTCTCCAGCCTGCTTGGGCTCATGGTTTGTGTGGATTGCTTTTTCTGTCCATTGACTTTCAACCTCTAAGTTTGGATTTTAAATGCTTCTGTTGTGGACAGTCTGTGACTTGCTTTTGGTTGTAAATCAATTCCGATGATCTCTGCCTTTGGAGTGTTTAGTCCATTAAAGTCTAATTGGATTTTGATTTGGTTGGAGTTAGATCTCCATTTCACCATTTGTTTTCTGTTTTTATTTCTTTTGCTTTTCCTTCTTCTGTTCCTCCTTTCTACTTTTCTTTCTTTATTTTGGATTATTTTAATATTTCTTAAAATTTCATTTTAATTTATCAGTTTTTGGCCTATTAATTTTTTTGTGGTTGCTTTAGTTTAGGGATTAAAATCCACAGCATTTTCACAGTCTATTTAGTGTGGAAATTCAAGTATTTTGTGTGAAATACATTACAAACCTTGCAATGCTGTGGGACCATCTTTATGTGGCAGATGCCACATATGTTACCCCTTTGTGTACGATAAACTCCATGGGCAGGGTTTATATTCTTCCTTACAACAGTGATATGTATTTTAAAGAAGAGGAAACAAAATCTTTTATATTTACCCTGACATTCAGCATTCTGATGTTCTTCCTTCCTGGTGTCTGCCAGCCTAAAGGACTCCATTTAACTTTTCTTGAAGTGCAGGTCAGCTGACGCCGATTCCCTGAGTCTCATTTTTGTTAAAACGTGTTTATTTCTCCTTTATTCTGAAGGAGGTGTTCTCTGGGCATAGGATTCTGGGAGGCACAGCCCCAGGGGTCACTGAAAGTGACCATAAGCAGGGTCACTCTGCTCGCACCCAAGGACCTGACACTCGTGTCATTCTTCTCACTGGGGACATTGCCCTGGGGCCTGGCCAGGGCCATCTCTGCAGGGGCACAACAGCCAGCGAACTGGGAGTGAGAGGAGGGCACACGGAGGGTGTGGGGGGAGGGGAGAGGAGGGGCTCCCGAGGGGCTCCCAGGTCAGCCGCCTGGGGCTGCCCCTGACTGCTGCTTGGCCAGCACCCCTGGACTGCGCCTCGCTTTGCCCTGAAGGAGACACTATCCTTGGGGGACCCCATTGGGTTCAGAGGGCACTGAGTGCCTCCTGCTCACTGGCAGGTTCTACCTCATCAGTGGAGGGGTCCCTTTCATCATCTGTGGAGTCACAGCTGCCACGAACATCAGGAACTACGGCCCGGAGGACGAGGACTCCGCATAGTGAGTACAGGCACCGAGGGGGTGGGCCAGTGGCACCACCTCTGCTCATCACACTACTGGTAGGTGACAGAGTGAAACGGCCCTGAAATGAGGCCATGCAGGGCAGGGGATGCCCGTGGAAGTCACTGGCAGGGCCACCTGTGATGGTCTTCCTCCCTGACAGACTCAGTGTCGCCCCAGCACTGGGGGCTGGTTTCTGGAGATGGGAGAGGCCTCTGGGGAACCACTCACCCCTGGGCACCACTGCGAGGCCAGCAGAGCACAGACCATCCCTGCCCCGTCCGTGCCTGGGGACCCCAGTGACGCCCCTCTGGGCACACCTGCAGGACGCCCACCCCAGCTCTGCGGCTTTAGCACCCCAGGACACGCCCCCACACCCCCTGCTGACCGCCGGCCTCTGAAGCAGCCTGAGCATCTCAGGCTTCCCCTGGGGGGCGGTAGGGGCCCCTCGCTCATCATATGACTCCGCTTCGCTGGGCCTTCCCAGCCCACGTGACGACGAGACCGCCTGTCACTATGCCCAGCAGTGACTCCTATGGGCATCTCAGGGTTCAGGGTGCACAGACACCACTGGGTCCCCTCCCCACCACCAACGCCTCTTGCCCGTGGCAGCAGAGTCCAGACCTGTCCCCACACTCACACCAGCGCCGTGCTGGGCTCAGGTCACAGCACAGCCCCCAGCAGACCCTCGGGATCCTTGAGCTGCAACTTAATGGCTCCTTCTCCTCCCTGGGTCCCCCCAAAAGTCCAAGCCCCACAGGACACATCAGCCCTGTCCTGTCCAGGGCACCCAGTCCCACTGGTCCTGCCGGAGCTCCCCATGCCCCATATTCCCCTCTGCGCCATCTGGGTGACTTGCAGTGCCAGCGTCCAGAGCGGCCAGGTTCTGCCCTGCATCACACTAGGTCCCCGTGTTTGTGTTTCTGTCCTTGTCATACGAGTGCACTTAGTCACAGTGGTAAGTGTCCATGTCGCAGTGACCCCGGCATGACCCACACTGACCCACTCTCCTCCGCAGCTGCTGGATGGCCTGGGAGCCCAGCCTGGGTGCGTTCTACGGGCCAGCGGCCTTCATCACCCTGGTCACCTGCGTGTACTTTCTGGGCACCTACGTCCAGCTGCGGCGTCACCCGGAGCGCAGGTACGAACTCCGGGAGCGGACCGAGGAGCAGCAGAGGCTGGCGGGGCCGGAGGCCGGCCACAGCCCCAGGGCCCCGCTGGGCACACCGCCCGGCTGTGACAGCCTGGCCGCCTCCCTGCTGCAGAACGAGCACCCATTCCGGGCCCAGCTGCGGGCCGCCGCCTTCACGCTATTCCTGTTTGTGGCCACCTGGGCCTTTGGGGCGCTGGCCGTGTCCCAGGGCCACTTCCTGGACATGGTCTTCAGCTGCCTGTATGGCGCCTTCTGCGTGACACTGGGCCTCTTCGTGCTCATCCACCACTGTGCCAAGCGGGACGACGTGTGGCACTGCTGGTGGTCCTGCTGCCCGTCCCGCAGGGATGCCCACCCCGCACTTGACACCAATGGGGACGCGCTGGGGCCTGCGACCTGCCTGCAGGATTCGCCTTGTCCTGCCAGGTTGAGGGCCTTTGGCCACCCACTGGCCAGCCATTGCAAGATAACCAACCTGCAGGCCTCACAGAGCCACGCCAGCTGCCTGTCGCCCGCCACGCCCTGCTGCGCCAAAATGCACTGCGAGCCGCTGCCGGAGGACACTGCCTGCCTGCATGTGTGCGAGGAGGGTGCCTTTGGGCACGGCCCACCCCTGCACGGCTGCCTCCAGGGTGGAACTCAGCCTCAGCACTTCGGCCGGCTCCGGGCAGCTGCGGCCGAGCAGGAGTACGCCTACCACATCCCGTCCAGCCTGGACGGCAGCCCTCACAGCTCCCGCACAGACAGCCCCCCCAGCTCACTCGTGGGCCCAGTGGGCGCGCTGGCCTGCTGCGCCCAGGGTGACCCCTTCCCCTTAGTAAGCCAGCCTGAGGGCGCCAGCCCCACGCACTTCGGCTGCGCCCCGCGTCCGGGCAGGGAGGTGGCCCATGGCCCGGCTCACTTTGAGATGCTCCAGAGGACTCCATCCCTGCCCTTCGGGGGCCCCGGCCAGAATGGGCTCCTCAAAGGCGACAGCACAGGCACCATCCGGACGGGCCCCTGGAAGAACGAGACCACTGTGTAGCCAGCCGCTCACCAGCTGCCCCCAGACAAGCCTCGGAGCAGAGCGGGGACCTTCTGCCACATGAGCTCGGGGGGTCGCCAAGTGACGGCACCTCTCAGAAGCAGCTGGCATCCCCGCTGACCCCTTGCTGTGGACCTGACTGTGGGAAGATGCTTTGGGCCACGTTGCCACCATTGACCCCAAGGTCAGATGACCCGTCCACGTCTACAGGCACCACCTTCTGCCCACAGCAGCCCGTCCCCGGGCATCCCAGCAACGGAGCCGGTGCTCTGCCAGAGGAGCCCCTCCGCGACCGCCCGCCTGGCAGTGGGGTCCCGGCCGTGCAGGAGGCACCACCAACGTTTTGTGTTCAGTGTGTGTTCGGTTTTGTGCTGAGGGGTGGGCAGCCTGCGGTCAGCTCCGGGGTGCTCTGGACTTGGGCAGTTCCACTGGCCCCTCTGCTCTCCTGTGTCCGAGTCACGGGGACCCATGTCACCGCCGCCTTTGCCATCTCCACCTCAGCCCCCGCCCAGCAGGCCCGAGAGCACCGCAGACGCTGGGGCACACCGCCGTGCTCCGGGCCACGTGGGCAGAGGAAGCAGCTCGGCCTGCAGAGAGTCGGTTGGGGCCTCGGAGCAGGGACTTTGCAAATGCCCAGATGTCACTTAATGGAGATTCGACTTCCACAGCCAGCTGTGGTCAGGGCTGCATCCCACCTGAGCATGGGGGTTTGGGGAAGGGAGGGGCTGGCACTTCCGTGCATGTCTGGGCACAAAGCCCTGGCTCAGGGGACAGAGGTGACCTGTCTCACAGGTGAGGGTCCGTGGGTCCCTGTGGAGACAGAAGCCCGGACATCCAGAGGGATGTGATGTGGATGTGACACTGTGCACGGCCATCCCTCCCTCCCTCGCTCCCTGCTCCTAGAACTCCAATACATGTGCAGATACACACACGTCAACGTGTGCATCACATGCTCACACCCCATACACGTGCCCACATGTGCAGACATGCCATCCATGTGCTGCCTCCACCACACACACACTTGTGCACACACGCATACACCCATGCAGTGACACGGCACCACCACGCGTGCACACCAATGCACGTGGCACACTGTGCACAATCCAGCCCGTGTGCTTCCCAGCCCCCCGAGCGCCGGGTGTCCAGGGCTCTGCACGGCCGTCGGCGATGCCCGTGTGCTGGTGCGCGGTGCCAGCTGGGTGGGGGGATGTCTCCAGCAGAAGCTCTGTACCACACGCCGGGCGGGGAGGGGAGTGTCGGGTGTCCCCGGGGCCCACACTCAGTGTCTGAACAGAAGGAGCCTCACTTTCCAAGGTTTGTTGGAAACCCCACGGTGACGTCGTAACTGACCGCAGTGTCTGCCCCTCTGCAAACCCCGTTATGTCCTCACAGGGCACCCAGACAACGAACCGGACGGCCGCGGGCGATTCCCGCCTCTTCACCTGCTTTCGTAGCTGACACAAACCAGAGACCTGACGCTGTGCTGTGCACACACTGTAGATGCAAAACCGTCCGATGAAATACAGCGTTTTGCATTTTTCGCCCTTTGTGAGGCTGGTTAATGGCGTCCGTGTGCGTCTGTCACCCTGGGGCGGGGGGCAGGCGCGCCTCGGCGTGTGGCCCCCGCTCCGTGCACACTGTCCTTCCAGCCCTCAGCAACCTGGCGGAATGGGTTGCTCAGTTCATTATTCAAACCAAAGTCCTTATCAAACAAGCTCTATCCCCATAGACATGGCCGCAGTGCAGTAAACTGCAGCCGTAGAGCAAGTTCCATCACCATAGACGTGGCCGCAGTGCAGTAAATAAACCGCAGCCGTAGAGCAAGTTCCGTCACCATAGACGTGGCCGCAGTGCAGTAAACCGCAGCCGTAAAGCAAGTTCCGTCACCATAGACGCGGCCGCAGTGCAGTAAACCGCAGCCGTAAAGCAAATTCCATCACCACAGACATGGCCGCACTGCGAAACGGCGGGGAGGTGGGGTGTGCAGTCGCTGTCGTAAAGCAAGTGCCCTCAGGCTTGGAAGCCGCAACCATACCACAGCGGCTGCGGCTGCCTTAAGGCTGGTCTCGTCCGTGAGTAGAGACGCAGCCTCACGCTCTCAAATGGCAGCAGAGAGGAAGCCGCTGTCGCCGCCACAAAGCACATGTCCTCATAACCACCCAGACGACCGTCGCTCTGCCGCAATACGACGGCCCTCGGGGCTTCTGCCATAAAGTAACTTGCGTCGGAATAGACCACACCCACCATCGCTTCGCGCCGCGACGTGGCGGCCGCCGTCGCCTCCGCAGGAAGGCAGGTTCCACGCACGATGCGGCCAGGCGGGGAAGCAGCAGCGGTGCTGCTGCCGGAGAGGAACTCCTCCCGGACCGGACTCCGGCCTTCTCCCGAAGGGCACCGCAGGGCTGAGCTGTTGAGTCTGTGGCCCAACCAGGGAATGGCTCCCTCATCACGTGATTGCCGTCAGAGGACTGCACACTTCACCAGCAGATTGACCCCATGAGACCGCCAGGCAAAGGGCCATGTGATCCCCGTGTGCCCGTCACGTGATTGGTGTGTGATTCCCCACATGCCCTCACGTGATCAGTGCTTGATTCCCCACGTGCCTGGCGTGTGATCAATGCGTGATCCCCACATGCCCATCTCGTGATCAGTGTGTGAGATTCCCCACATGCCGTCACGTGATCAGTATGTGATTCCCCACATGTCATCACGTGATCAGTGCGTGATCCCCACATGCCCATCACCTGATCAGTGTGTGTGTGATTCCCCACATGCCGTCACGTGATCAGTGCATGGTCCTTGCATGCTCAGCATGTGATCAGTCTGTGATCTCGTGGTGGCCTTCACGTGATTGGCAGGTGATGGCCACATGACCATCGTGATTCACACGTGCCCACCATGTGGTACCTATGTGAACGTCACGTAATTCCCATGTGCCTGTCACGTGATCAGCGTGTAATTCCCACGTGCCCTCCACATGGTCCCAGTGATGTCATCGTCACGTGACTGGCGTGTGAGCCCCCCGTTTTCTGTCTGCCCCCGGCGTTCCTGTACTGTTGCCACCTGTCCTACGGCACCTTCGCTCAGAACAGTCACACCCTCGGACAGGCCGTGCGGCAGTGAGGCCGCCACTGTACGGCGAGTGTCCTGGAAGCAGACCCGTGGAACACCCGGAATCGCAAATGCGGCGGCCGCTGGGGCCTGTGCTGTTAAGCACGTTCCCTCGGAAAGATGCCTCTGCGCCCGGTAAACACGGCCGTGCGGCCGCTGTGACACAGTGAGAGCCCCGGGAGGACACGGGACAGGGCGGAGGCTGCGGTCCCGGGAGCGCCCAGTCGGCAGTCAGGTCGGAGCCCCGTGGTCACTCGGGCAGAGAAGGACGGGGCGTGCGGGAGCTGCGTCCCCAGATGTGTCCCGCTCCTGCCAGAGGACCGGCCATCTCGCAGGGACACGGTCAGCCCACAGGCGTGGGGGTCGGGGAGAGAGGGGGCTGGGTGGGGCCGGGCCTCCTGGGGGCCGTGGACGCGCCACCCGAGGGACGGTCCTCACGCTGTTAGCGACGAGCTCCCTGCCCAGCTGCACTCGGGGGTGCCCCCGGCTCTGCCACCCCTCACGGGCCGCGCCCCGGCCCTCTGGTGGACACTCTCTCATGGAGCAGGGAGCCCCGGTCTTTCTCAAGGTCCCGGTGTAGGAAGTCGCATCTGGGGTCTCTGCCTGTTCCCAGTTCCGGTGTGTTCCGGAGCGGTGACCCGTGTCCACAGTGACCTCACCCCTTCTGTCCCCAAATTCTGTGAAGATGACGCGTGCGGAGTGAGTCCCCAGGAAGGCACAGGGAGCAGGTGGCGTGAAGCAGTGTGGGCCAAGACGCAAGAGCCCATCCCCTGCGTGTCACCTGGGACCCACGAGCTCACTCACATCCCAGTTCTATGACTCTTGCACGTTTGTGCGAATGCAACAAGAAGGAGGTGGCAGATCAACGCGACACCCGCGGCTGACAGGAGCTGCGTGGGTCTGACCCCGTGGGGAGGCGGAGGCCACACCGGTTACTTCCACAGAGAGCGCAGCGGTGCCGGGGGCTCAGGGGAGGCCGGCAGGCAGACGGCGGGAGCTTCCTGGGGACAGTGACACAGGGAGCGGCTCCCACACCAGGGTGGGGGTGGCGAAGCGCAAGGCGTGGGGCCCTCAGAATGTGGGGCGCAGGCCTCTGGGGGGCACTGGTGCTGGGGGCCTGAGAGGTTGTGATGAGGCCAACCGCCAGCCCCACCCCAGGGCAGAACTGGAGAGACGCTCCTCCTCCTCCCCAGCACCCCCCACAGAGAGAGCCGGGCAGGACTGGGACAAATCAGGACACACAGAAGCAATGTGACAGCCACAGGGTGACAGCCACAGGGTGACGAGGCAGCTCAGGAGCCTCAGCAGGAGGTCAGGGCTCTACTGTCCTCGTGCATTTGTCCCCATCTCTCGGAGAAACATGGTCACTTACTTTGCCCAAAGACTTCAGTAATGTGAAGTGAGTCTAAGAGTCACTGGAATCAAACAAAAAAAGTTTTAATAAAGTATTTATTAAATACTCAATTTATTAAAACTTACATGTGTGTTTGTGGCGAAAAGTGTGGTGGGGAAGCTACAGAAACTTTCAAGCACCAGGATGCGTCACAGCAGAGTGCAGCTCCGGGCAAAGTTAGGTGACTGCAATGAGTGCGATTAAACACTCACGGTGAGGATTTCCGACCGTCCGGGAAATCGTGTCTGTGTGTTTCTTTTGTAAGTGACTGACGTGGGCATGAAAATCAGTTTGGTGTTTAGTTTCTTGGACACATTTACAAGAGTGACGATTTTACTTCAGAATGTCAATATTTACACCACACCAGATATCGCACGCCGTGCAATTACTTGCATTTTTATGTTCTTTTTTTAGTAGATGTCGACCTCAGAATGTGCAAGTGGTGTGACAGCTTTCCAGAACTCTTTTAGGGACACAAGAGCTGAGGCTTTGGAGACCCTGCTCCGTCCGCCTCACGTGCAGCCTGGCCAAGCTGAGCCCTGCTGCTCGCCCCAGGACCGGGGGGCGTGGGCTGGAGCGAGATGGGGCTCCGGAGAACAAGACCATGTCCAGGTGGTGTCTGAGGGTGACGGGGCCAGAGACCAGCAGGGGGGCAGTGTGTCCGGTGGGGACCCGCTGCCCTGGGCCTGAGCAGGAAGGGGGTTGGGGGTCGCGCAGGCCCCAAGCAGCCGTGGCAGTGCTCCATGGTGGGGAGCAGGGTGAACAGACTGGTCATCCAGGACCAGTGAGAAGACTGGTCACCACGCCGTGACCTTGAGTGTGGAGCTGGCCAAGCCACCAAGAAGCTTCTGCAGGATTCAGAGTCCTTTGGCAGGAGGTGGCACCAGGCGTGTGCCGGACCTTTGGGGACCACGGAGAGGCAGGCGCTGAGGCCCAAGCGAGGAGGCCTGGCCAGCGGTCTGCTCGGGAGGACTCATCCCGCTTGGAACCGAGCTGCAAATTCAGCCTGAGTGGATGTCCGGGGGCTGCTCGGAGGTCTGCATACACGTCCATGTTGTTGCCTCAGCTCCGGGAAGACCTGTGGCCCTCGGAGCGAAGCCTGCCACACACACAGGCTAGGGTGCCAGCCCTCAGCCAGACACAGGCACTGCCCGCCTCGGCCGCAGGGCACCCTGCCCCAGGCCCCTCCTGGTGGCCCATGTGCCCCAGCCCCTGACCCCGGAGGTGCTGTCCTGCTTGACCGTGGAGACACGAAATGCCCACTAGTGCTTTTGGGCGGCAGCAGGCAAAGCTGACTCAGCAGGTGCCAACGGTCGTCTGTTGTGTAGTTTACCCGAACTGGATGCAACTTTCCCCAAAGCGGATGATGTGTGATTACACTGGGGCACATGTGCGATGTACCCTGTCCCCTTCCATCCTCACCCTCAGCCCACAGCGTTGTGACAAAGCCCCCACCCCCGCACCGCCTCCATGAGGCCCCTGCCCCACTCCCTCAGTGCCCACGTCAGCCCCAGGCTCCCCAGAGGGCGTGGAGGCTGGTGGGCGGGGGCCACACCCAGGCTTCACCAGCTCTGGAGGAAGGAAAGTAGCAGAGCCCCAGCCTCGCGGTCGGGGTGCACAGTTCTGTGGACCTGGGGTCCCTGCTGGGGGTGCAGCTGGAGCCCCCCTTCTGGGAGCTCGCACCAGTGGGCCCAGGTCACACACCTGTAAGATGCCGGTCCTCCAGCTCCTGTGCGTCCTCCCTCGTCCACCCACCGTTCCGTGGCGGCTGCTCTGGCTTCCACCCCCCTGAGATGGGGGGCTGCCCCAACTGGTCCTTCAGGGGAGGTGCCAGGGGTCAGCAGTTGGCACAAGGTAAGGCTGCGCAGCACGCACGCCACATGCATGCAGCCTCATGCTGCCCACCTGTCTCCCTGCGTGTCCTGGGGTGTCCCATCTCAGGGCCGGCGGCCGCAGCGACCTGACCCATGGACAGAGCATTGGGAATTGGTGTCCCTGCCCACGGCACCCAGGGACTTGGAGGAGACTGCCACCAGCCCTGCCTCCTCACATGGGGCATGATGGATGTCCGCTGTGTGCCTGGCCAGGCTGGGCTGTGGGGACAGGGCAGGCCACGTCGGCTCTCCACCCACGGTGGTGAGATACCACCCACCCCTCTGTGGAAAATGGGGGCAGCATCCTGGCTCTTTGCCCAGCCACAGCCCCCAGCTTGGGGCAAGGCTGTCGCCAGCGCTGAGGAAAGCCAGGGATGGACCCCAACAAGGCGGGGGACGGCTGCAGGACAGCCAGCAGGATGGCCCAAATGCGGGGAGCCGTTGTCGGTTCCACACCCTGAAAGGCTGGCTGTCACGGTTCGGGTGCAGCTGTAAATGTTGGTACGGATGTGGGGTCCATCCATGGGACCCCAACTCAAGCAAGGGGGGCAGGCCACACTCCAGGGGCTCAGGTGGGTCCCCCCCCCCCCCCCCCCCCCCCCCCCCCCCCCCCCCCCCAGACAGCGGCCAACGTCCCCGAGGGCCCAAGGGCCCACCGAAGTGAGCACCGCCTGGCGAGCGCCGGGACCCCCCAGTGCCGCCCCGGGCGTCCCCGTCCCCGCGTGGGTGACACTGCGGCAGGCGCGCGGGCGGGGCGCGCGGAGGGCGGGGCGGGCGGGGGCCGCGCGGGGCGCGTTGCCATGGCGCTTGAGCGCGCGTAGCCAGAGCCGACGAGCCGAGTCCGCCCGGCGGCCCGGGGCTCAGAGGCCGCGGGAGGGCCGAGGCGAGGCGGGCAGGGGGCGCCTGCCACGCGCGGAACGCGGACGCGCGGCGGGGAACGGGGGCGCGGCGCCGCGCGCGCGCAGGCTGCAGGCCATGGACCCGGCCGCGGCGGAGTTTTACGAGGGGGAAGGCGAGGACCTGGACCCCTACGACTTCCAGCCGCTGCCCACCCTGCCCGAGGACGAGGTGAGCCCCGCCCCGAGGCAGGACGCCACTCTGCGTGGGGAGGGGTCCGCGGAGAGTGCCCGGGAGGGTGCCTGCCGCCCCCCAGGCCCCTACCCGTGGGCCGGCGCGGCCGGGGCAGCAGGGGTGGGGGGGACCCCACGGCTGGTCTCGCCGCCCCCGCCCCCCCCCCCGCCGGCCCGCAGGCCGCGTGGCACAGCAGGGGGTGGGCTGTCGCCGAAGTTGGCGCTCCGCGCGGGGTGGGCTCCTGGATTTCAGCGCTGGGGAGAGGCGTGGGGGGCGGGGCGGACGGGGCTGTTTTTCTGCGGCCAGCGGCCCCTGGAGGTCAGCGGCGGTGCCCCAGCGGAGCCCGATCAGGCCAGACTGTTGTGGAGATGGGGCTTGGGGTGGGGGGCGGGACTGAGGGCTGCCCTGCTGCTCACAGGGCACCCGGCGCTGCCCCAGGTGGTCCCCCACCCGGGGTGCACAGAGCCCACAGCCTATCAGCTGGGGTTTCTGCCCACAGAGTCAGGCTGCCTGTGGCAGGCAGGGAAGCTGGTGCCCACTTGTCCCAGCCTTGACCCTGAAGCCCGCAGGCTGAGGTTGGGGCCAGATGATTAAACTGCACCGTGTGGACAAGCCAGGCCCCTCTGCGTGTGAGGTGGCCCCCAGGGGACACGGCCGCGGTGGGGCCCGGGCACAGGGCCTGACAAGCCCCCCGGCAAGCCCCCAGCCGGCCAGGGCCTGAGGGTCCGGGCTCACCGTGGTGGGCTGGCACTGAAGACCCTCCCTGTGCCTGCCTGGGTGAGCGCCCCCTGCCTGCGAGTCAGACCTGGCCGTACCTCCTGGAGCGGAGAAGGGGTCCTGGTGACGTAGCCGCAGGCCCCTGGGCCCCCAGCCCGCCTCCCCAGGATGTCAGGTCCAGGGAGCTCCGGCCCTGCCTTGTCCAGAAGCCGCTGCGGGGCAGGAGTGGCCGGGTGGGCACTGCCCCCCTCCCCCGTGCTGGCCTGGAATTTCCGGGAGAGACGCTGCAGAGAACAGAGGCCCTTGGGCACGTCGGAGGCTTTGGTGGAAGAAGAGGGTGCGTCCCTGGCCCCCAGCCTTCACAACTCCCCAGGGGATGCATTCCAGGGCACCTGTGAGAGTGTCCCCCTCCCCCGGAGCACACGCAGAGCCGCCCCCAACTCAGACAGCCCCTCCATGCCCCATGCACCCAGCAGGGACTGGTGCCACCTAAACAACTGGCCCCAGGACTGGACCCAGCACCCTGAACCGGCCTGCAGTGCCCCTCCGGGCCAGAGTGCCCTCCCCGGCTGTGCACAGGGCAGGGGGCCGAGGCCCCAGGGGAAGTGGGATGCCACCGTCATCATAGCACCTGGAGGGGACAGTTCAGGGGCTCTTCCGACTCCTGGCACCTCCCCGGAGAGAGAGGTGCTGCTGCAGCTGCTCTCGTGAAACAGCAGACTGTCCCCCAATGAGCTCCTGAGACCACCCCCGGGGGGACGTGGTGCTGCCAGCACTCACTGGGCTCGGTCAGTGTTGAAGATTTTAAATCTACACGGGGACACGTGACCGTGCTTGCTACAGCAGTATGAGGTCAGGTCGCACCCGGAAAGCTGTCCTGTGCAGACTGAGGCTGCAGTGCCACCTGGGCAGGCTGTGCAAAGGGGTCCCCGGAGAGCAGGACAGCGACGAGGACACCGGCGGCTCCCGGGGAGGGACAGCCGGCTCCAGACCAGGACACTGCAAACTGCAGGACACGTAGGAGGGCGCCAGTTATGACAGCTGCCTGTGCAGTGAGGCGCCCCAGGTCACCCGAGAAAACACAAACGGCCCGTGACGTACGAGAAGATGTCGGACTTCGTTACAGTGCAGAATGCACCTGCTGTAAATGCCTTTCCGTGCGCCCAGGTTGGCGAGAACCGGAAGCTGGCCGGGACAGCGGCGGTGGCCCCGTCAGCAGACACCTCAGCGATCAGTGTGACGTGGACAGTGCCACAGCCTGTGTCCCAGCAGTTTCACTCTGGGGTGTGCCCTGGGGGCACGTGTCCCATGGGCGCTGACACCTGAAGGAGACTCTGCTAGAACCCCCGGGGCCCGTGGTACGTGCGCCGGCACCGCCCAGCGAGGCCTGGAGGTCATGGCCCACCGGTCCCCTGTCACCTGCGAGTGCCAGCAAAGGACAGGGTTTCAGGCAGGACAGGAAGGCGCGGGCTGACAGGGCAGGCTTGGACAGGAAGGGGACACACAGATCTGGGCCCTGGGGGCTTCACCCAGACTCCGCCAAGGGGTCAGAGCTCTCTCATGCCCCCGGAGTTCTTCCAGAACCTCCCAGCAGCTGTGGGCCGAGTGCTGGGCTGGACTCGGGATTCTTGCTGCTCTGGGAGGAGCTGGGGATCCCTGGGAAGGTGTTGCCCACTGTGTCCTGCAGCGTCCACAGGACGTCTGCTCCCCAACGAGCTCAGAGCAACACGCAGCTGGAGGCTCAAGGAGTTTCGGGGGGCGATAATTGTGACCTGGGGGGCTCTTTTGAGCAAGCAGGCAAACCCCCAATGGCACACTCTGCAGAGCCCTTGGGCCCGGGAGTCTGGCAGGTGGATGGGGCTCCCAGCCGGCCTGGGGACGGCCAGCAGAGCTCAGCAGTGACGGTTTGTGTCGCCAGGCTCTGTTCCAAAGTTGAAAATGAATTGGTTCTGAGAGCTCGCACTTGGAATGTGCAGAATAAGTGATGGGCCCCCGGGGACTCCTGGCTCAGTCTGTCCCTGCGTCAGTGGCCTTGTTGAGGCACAGAAGCCCCTGAGTGGCCCTGCCCGGGGCCCCAGGGACTGGCAGGCAGGGGCTGCCCAGCAGGATGAGGTTGGCTTGGTGTCCACACACGGCTCCTTCCTGTCCTGCAGGAAGGTGACCGGGGTGCCCCCCACCCTCAGACCACCCCCAGGCACACACCGGGCAGGTCCACGTGCCCACGAGCCGTGTGCGAGCCGGGGTGGGGGCTCCTGGGTCGTGGGGGTCACAGGGTGCGGGCCGGGTCCCGGCTGCAGGAGCGAGCCCAGGGAATAGTTCTCTGTCACCTTCTCGAAGAGACGTTGCCCCAAGCCACGTCCTGACCTCGCGCCGCCGCAGTATCTGTGGCCCTGGGGTCGGTCTGGGCGTTGGAGGGGGACCGCTGGCGGCAGGGCTGCCCAGACCCGTGTCAGCCACCCCTGTGCTGGCAGGAGAACGTGTCCCTGGCCGACATCCTGTCCCTGCGGGACCGCGGCCTCGGTGAGCGGGAGGCCTGGGCGGTGTGCCTGGAGTGCTGCCTGGCCATGCGCAGTGTTGCGCACGCGGCCCTCTTCCACACGCTGTGCATCACGCCCGACACCTTGGCCTTCAACACCAGCGGGAACGTGTGCTTCATGGAGCAGCTCAGCGGTGAGGCCCGGGCGCGGCCGAGGGCGTCGGGGACAACGGTGGGGCGGCCCGGCCACAGCCCCTCGGGACCAGGCGGCCCACGTGGGGACACCGCGTCCCCGGCCAAGCCTGCAGCCCCCTCCCCACACCCCCGGTGAAGGCAGCGGTCCCCTTGCTAACGCCACTTGCAAGGGTCCTTCGGGATACAGGGACAGGGAGGGGTCGGCCCCTGGAGGGCTGCGGCCGCGCGCGCCTGTGGTCAGAGTGGCTTCTCTCTGCTTCCCCAGATGACCCCGAGGGTGCCTTTGTCCCCCCGGAGTTCGATGTCACTGGGAACACCTTTGAGGTAAGTGGCAGCAGGAGAGGGCCCCCGGGGGTGTGCTGGGCACGGGGCGGGGCAGAGCCCCTGCCTTTGCTGCGTGTCCACCCTGGTCAGCTGCAGGGCCCCCCCTCCCTAGGCAGCTCGGGCTCCAGTGGCAGCTTGCGGTTGGCACGCGTGGTTGTCATTAGAGCTGTGAGTATGTTTTCCAGAAAGAACTATATTTAACACGTTAACTTCCCAGTGGTGTCTGGCGGGGACTGTAGCTTCTCTGAGGTCTGGCACGTGGGCTGCAGGCTCTGAGGAGACACACGCTGAGGCGCACGAGTGGCAGGCACGTTCTGGAGGCCACATGTGGGCTGAGGCCACCGAGGCAGCAGGACACCAGCACTGAGCGGGGGCGGGGGGATTGTGTGGCCTGCGGCGCTGAACGAGACAGACCCAGAACAACACATGCTCTTTGTTAGGTTAGTCGTGACCAGTTAGGGGTGACATGGGCCCTGCTCCGTTTGCCACGGCAATAACTGTGGAAAGGCCACCGCACATGCAGCAGGAAGGGCTGGAAACGTGACGTGAGCCGCTTTCTAAAGGAGGAACGGGACGGGAAGACGAGGCAGCCGACCCTGGCCCCACCCCGGAACCTCCTAGGACGTTGTGTGACAGTTCTGTCTCAGTAACGTGTCAGTTTCCAGCTCCTTGGAGACGGCAGTGGCACGTAACATTGTATCAGGTTAAGGTCTGCAACCCAACGACTCCATACACGTTCACTGCGACGTGACACCCGCTGCAGGCCGGTTGGCGCCGGCCCCACGTTCTCACCGTTTCTTTTCGGCTGTGAGGACACTTCCCATCTGCCCTCTTGGCGACGTCAACGTACACAGTACGGTGGTGGTCACGACTGTCACCATCCTGCGGGTGACATGCCAGGGGCTCATGCATCTTCCGGTTACAAGCTTGCACCCTTTGACCAACGTCTTCCCTGTTGTCTCCTCCCCGCCCCCACCCAGCAACCTCTCTGCTACTCTGTGGCTGTGCGTTTGGCTTTTGCAGGTCCCACAGCTCTGTGGTGTCACCGTGTCTGTCCTCGCCTGTCTCACTTACATCCCACTCAGCGTGATGCCCTCCAGGGGCACCCTTTAACATTCCACCGTGTCTCTGCGCCACGTTTCTTTATCCATTCATCCGAAGACAGACACTTGGGTTGTTTCCGTGTCTGGGCTGTTGTGACTCACGCAGTGGGAGGGCGTGCAGGTGCGTCTGTGAGATGATGATTTCATTCCTTCTGGATCAGCGCCAGCCGTGGGACTGCTGGAGCCCGTGGTAGTTCCAGTTTTAACGTTCCGAGGCCCCTCTACGTGCTGTTGCCCACAGCAGCTGCACCGGTTCACGTCCCCACCACCGCTGCACGAGGGTCCCTTTTCTCCACGTCCTCCCCAACAGCTTGTCCTTGTGATGACGGCCATTCTGACAGGTGTGAGGTGGCGTCTCACTGCTTCCGAGTGCATTTCCCGGGTGACTAGTGACCTCGAGCGTCCCTTCGTGCACCTGTTGGCTGTTTGTATGTCTTCTCTGGGAAAATGTCGATGTCATTCCTCTGCCCATTTTTAATCAGATTGGCTTCTTTGTTGCTTTTGGGTTTTTTTTGTTGTTGTTGTTTTTTATTGTTTGGTTTGGTTTTTTTTTTGTTGTTGTTCTTGAATTGCATGAATTCCTTATATATTTTGGGTATTAAGCCCCCATGACATCCAGTGTTTGGAAACATTTTCTCCTGTTCTGTAGGCCATCTTTTCATTTTGTGGTTCCTTTTGCTGTGCAGAAACAAGCTTTTTAGTTTGGTGCTGTCTCACTTACGTCTTTTTTCTTTTGTTGCTTGTGCCTTTGGCGTCTTATCCCCAAAAAATAGTTGACAAAGACGTAGGACAAGGAGTTTGTCCCATGTCTGCTCCTGGAAGTGTTACGTCTTAATCTGTTTTGAGTTACTTTTGGTGAGTGGTGTGGGATCAGGGTCTGGTTTCATTCTTCTGCATTTGGTTCCAGAAGTCCCAGCACCAGTGGGTGTTACTGGCTCCCTTATAGTTGACCTTATAAGTGTGGTTTTATTTCTGGGCTCTCAGTTCTGCTCCATTGATCCATGTGACTGTTCTTATACCAGTGCCACACCGTTTTGATTACTGTCATTTTGCAGTTTAGTTGGAAATAAGGACGTGTAATGCCTACCGCTTTCTCTATTTGCTTTGACTATTTGGGGTCTTTTGTGGTTCCACATGAATTTTAGGATTGTCTTTTCTGTTTCTATGAAAACGCCACAGGAATCTTGCTAAGGATTGCCTTCAATCTGTAGGTGTCTTTGGGTAGAATGGACGTTTTACCGATATTAATTCTTCCGATACATGAACACGGGATTTCTCTCCATTTGTTTGTGTCTTCCTCAATTTCTTTCCTCAAAGTCTTATATACTTTTCAGTGTTCAAGTCTTTCACCCCCTTGGTTAAATTTATCCTTAGGTATTTTATTGTTTCTGATGCAATTGTAAGTAAGTAAGTAAGATTGTTTCCTTAATTTCTCTTTCTGGTACTTTTTATTACTGTATAGAAACACAACAGATTTTTGTATGCTAATTTTATACACTGAAGTTTCACTGAATTCATTGATTAATTTTAACAGGTTTCTAGTGGAGTCTAAGATTTTCTATACAGCAAGTCACCTTGTCCGAAAATAGTGACAGTCTTACTTCTTCCCTTCTAATTCGGATGCCTTTTATGTCTCTCTCTTGCCCGACTGCTGTAGCTGGGACGCGCAGCACTGTGCTGAGGGGAGAGGTGAGGGTGGGCATCCCTGTGTGGTTCCAGCCTCTCACTGTGGAGGATGACGTTGGCTGTGGGTCTGTTGTATGTGACTTTTATTATGCCGTGGTGTATCCCCATTGGCATTCGTTGACAGTTTCTGTCATGAAAGGACATTGAATGCTGTCACGGGCTTTTCTGTATCAACTGAGATGATCACATGATTTTATCCCTCATTCTGTTAGTGTGGGGCATCATGTTGATTGATTGGTGGAAGTTGAACCATCCTTGCATCCCAGGGATAAATCCCACTTGACCATGGTGTACGATCTTTCCATTCTTCAATTCAGTTTGCATATATTTTTTAAATTTATTTATTTATTGGGGTGACATTGATTAGTAAAAATTACATAGGTCCCAGGTGTACAATTCTACAGGTCATCGTCTGTGTGTTGTGTCATGTGTTCATCACCCAGAGTCAGTTCTCTTTCCATCACCATAGATTTGTGTCCCTGTCCCTTCTCCCCCACTCCCCTACCCCCTTACCCTCAGGTAACTACTAAATGAGTGACTGTGTCCATGAGATTTGTTTCTTTGTTGCTTTTGATTTTATGTTAACAATCAGACTAAATTTCTCCACCTCTTTCCCTTATTTCACCCACTCTCCTCCCCTCCTCCCATCTCAAAGCAGTCCCTCTGACATTCTCTGTAGAGCTGGTTGGGTGGTGATGAACTTTAGCTTTTTCTTGTCTGAGAAGCTCTTTATCTGTCCTTCAATTCTGACTGTTAGCCTTGCTGGGCACCCTATTCTTGGCTGTAGGTCCTTGGTTTGCATCACGGTGAGTATTTTCTGCCAGTCCCTTCTGGCCTGTAAAGTTTCTGGTGAGAAATCAGCTGACAATTGAATGGGTGTCCCCTTATAAGTTACTACTTGCATTTCTCTTTGCTGTTTTTAGAATTTTTCTCTTTTTCTTTAACGTTTGCCAGTTTAATTATGATGTGTCTCAGCGTGTTCTTGTTTGGGATTCTCTGTGCATCCTGGACTTGTATGTCTATTTCCTTCACCAAGTTAGGACAATTTGCGGTCATCATTTCTTCAAATAATGTCTTGATCCCTTGTTTTTCCTCTCTCCCTTCTGGCACACCTATGATTCTGATATTTCTTCTGCTTAAAATTGTCCCAGAGGCATCTCAAACCATCCTCATTGTTCTGGATTCTCATATCTATCTCTTCTAAATGGGTGCTTTCCACTGGCTTTTCCTGCAAATCACTGCTTTGCATTTGTATTTATCCAGTTTGATGACTTTTATTCTGTTCTTCATTTCAGTTAATGTAGTCGTTATCTCTGTCTGGTCCTTTATAACGATTTGTAAGTCTTCTTTAATGCTTGTTATCTCTCTGTTGAAATTATCATTGACTTCCATAAGCATTTTTATAACCATTGAGTTGAGCTCTGTTTCTGATTCTAATTCTCTAATTCTCTGGTTTCTCATGTTTGCAGCCTCTCTGGACCCTCCCAGCTGCAGTTTCTTTGGTATTCGCTGCTGATACCGGGTGGGCAGAGGTCTGTGGGGGAGGAGCGTTTGCGGCTTTGTTTCCTTCCTATGGCTCCAGGGGTTGTGCAGGGAGTTTGGGCCTGATTGTGCCTCTCTGTTCTGGGTTTGCCCAGCGCGCGGACTCTGCCCTGAGTGGTGGGGTCAGCTGTCCTGTATGCTGGTCTTTCAGACCGGGCTGGTTGTCAGGTGAGGCATGTGCACGCCGTCCCCTCTCTCCTGATGCTTCCCAGACGGAGTGTCCGCCCTGCAGCTCCTCACCACCCAGCTGCCCCTCTCCCCTGGGAACCGCAGTGAAGTCCAGCCGCTGCAGTTTGCGGACCGGCCTGCACCTCCTGGGGCCACAGTGAGGCCGGAATGCTGTCCTGCTGCCTCCCTCCCGCTCCCTCCCCCAGCGGGAGAGTTCCAAGGGCCGCGTCCCCACTCTCCCCTTTGTTCTCCTGTGTGACCCTCTGCCTGCCCGCAGGCACCTTAATGCCACGAGTGGGTTTCTTAGCCGTGACTGTGCGCTGTGCAGGGGGCCCTTGGTGGAGGTCCAAGTGTTTCCTTAGTCATCGTCTCCAGGAGAGTTTTTCAGAGGTCCCTGTCACGCCACCGTTTTGTTCCAATTTGCATACATTTTGTTGAGCATTTTTACATTTATGGTCATGGGGGATGCTGGTCTACAGTCTGCTTTCGTTGTGACGTCCTCTTCCGGTTTTGGTATTAGTGTAAAGCTGGCCTCATGAAGTGAGTTTGGGAGTGTCTGCTCCTCTTCAGATTTTTGGAAGAATTTAGGAAGAATCGGAGTTAATTCTTCTTTAAGTGTTTGGTAGAATTCACCATGAAGCCATCTGGTCCTCGGCTTTTGTTGTGGGGGGTTTTCGAGTCCTGATTCAGTCTTTTCACTAGTAATGGTCTAGTCAGACTTTCTGTTTCTTCCTGCTTCAGTCTTGGTCGGTTGTACGTGTCTCGGAATTTATCAGTATTTTCTAGGTTGTCTAGTGTGCTGGCGTGTAATGGCTCACAACGGTCTCATGATCCTTGGCGTTTATGTGGTGTCGGGGGTAGCATCTCCTCTTCGTTTCTGGTTCTGAGTCCTCTTTTCTCCCTAACTGGTCCGGCTAAGGGGCCCACAGCCCGGACAGGACCGTCTACCTTTTCCCCGACACGCAGGTGGCAGGACTCCTGCCAGGCCCCTCCATGTGTGCTGCTGGACCCCACAGCAGCCACACGGGTACTTGTATCTGGGAATGGATGCCAGCTTGTTGTTAGGTGGGTGCCGTCAGTGGTGCCCTGCTCAGCCAGCTCACTGATACCCTAAGTGTCTTGTTCGTCAGAACTTGCCCCTTCCCAAATTCTGCAACATCGTACGGTTTCAATAAAATCCCAAACATTTTGGTATTTCTTAATGGAAATAGAGGAATTTTTATTTGTTTTTTAAAACCTGAAAAATGTGAAAACAAACTTTTTGGGGGAAAAAAATGAAGGTCAACTTGTCCTCCAGATATGAAAATTAACTCTGAAGCCGCTGCAGTTACAACAGCACACGCTGGACAGAGGAGGAGCCACACAGGCCAGAGGCCGGCCCTGGGGGCCCAGGGCAGTACGGGCGGTTTGGGGGGGGGGGGGGGGGGGGTCTGCGTTAACCGTCCTGGAGGTCCAGGTGCCTGCAGCGACCCAGCATGCAGACAGGTTTCAAATGGATCGGAGCCAGACTGTCTGCATTTTAAAAATATTAGCAGAAAACTGTTCTTATCTCAGGGTAAGGAAGGGCCTCCTGAGAAGCTGCTAAAGAAAAGGCAATGATCCAGTTTCCCAAGGCATTTAATAAAGAGCATTTCTGAACGTCAGAAGATACGTGAACACAGTTCAAAGACAAGTGACAGAGGGAGAGAACACGTGTGACACACAGACCTCCTGCCCGTGTCCCTCGGGGGCCGGGGCGGGGCTGGGACGAGCTGGAAGCCCAGGCGCGGGCTCAGTGCCAGTACAGTCCCTGCAGTGGGGACGGCGCTCCCTGGGCTGCGCTGGCACCGGCTGCGAACACCAGGCGTGGGCCCCACACACGTGTGCTCCCGGCAGATGGGCCACGGCATAGGGAACAGGAACGCGCGTGATCCACGGCACTAACGGGCTCTCTGGTGCCACAGGCTCACATCTACTCTCTGGGGGCCACGCTGAAGGCGGCCCTCGAGTATGGGGCGGAGCCGGAACCCAGGCCGAGCCACGACCTGGAGCTGCTGCTGAGCCAGATGCAGGCAGAGGACCCGGGGAACCGGCCCGACCTCGAGGTAAGGGCAGCCGTCCCCCGCCTCACGCCCACAGCCGAGACTATGACCCTCCCTGCAGCCCGACGCCCTGGAGCTGCACGCATGCACACGCACATACATGTGTGAGTGCACACATGTGCCTGTGCAGACACACACGTGTATGCACGCACACGGGGGCCCTCCTGTCCCCTGCACACGGGCCCCTTGCCTGTGGTTTGGTGGCATTGCATTGCATTCTGCTTAAACAAGAACTTGGGCTTCTTGCACGTTTTGTGTGAAAAGGTTTGGGCCCTCGCACTCGTGGGGTGTTCGGCATCCCCGGGCCGCTGTGACCCTGCGGCGCGCTGCCCTTCGGTACAGTGGGCTCCTCCACACGGGCGCACTCACGCCCGGGGTCGTGTGTGTCACAGAGCATCATCGCGCTGTGCGAGGAGAAGGTGCCCGCCACGTCCTCCTGCCGCCAGTGCCGCAGCCTGTCGGCCGTCGGGAGGCGGGTGCTGTCCATCGAGTCCTTCGGAGCCTTCCCAGGTGAGCTCACACCCGCGCACGCACAGCCTCGTGTGCACACATGAATGTGCAGAAGCGTTAACGCTGATCACGTACACAGGTGCACGCCATGCAAACACCCACTCACATGCACAAACAGGTGGCGTGTGCCCCCACCATCACACACACACACGTGCGCACACACCTGTTTATGCTGCAGCTCACGGCGCACAAGCACACACCTGCACTACCGAAGCGCTCGCACAGATGCGGGCAGGTGACACACACAGGCACGCTCACACGTGTCACGCCGTCACGCTTCGCTGACCCGCCGAGAAGCAGCCGAGCCTGGGCGGGGTGTCATCTTGTCCCCATGAGCGCTTCGGCTGCGCACAGGGGACCCCTTCGTGACCAGGCTCCGCACCCGCCCCGGCCGGCGGGCACAGTTTTTCCCACCGTGCACGCTGGGTTTTCACGGCTCGCGGGGACCCTGCCATCGTCTCCTGCCATTGTCCCAGGCGGCGTCCTCCTGCGGCAGGGAGCCGAGGGCCCTGGGGAGCGCGTGTGCCATCCGCCGGTGGGGCCGCCTCTGCCGCTGCAGCGAGGCCCCGCGGGACGTGTGGGGAACACCCACGCGGGGGCGCGGGGCGGCCGCAGCCGGATGTCGGCTCTCCCCGCGGGGAGAACACCAGCCAAGGACGCGCTTCTCGACTGAGATCGTTGGACGGAAGCCAGGCCGGGCCCAGGGGAGCCGGCAGCCTCGTTCACGAGCTGGGATCGTGCTGAACGGGGCGGCGAGGCGCGGGGCTGGGAGTGCAGGGGCGGAGCCCCCGGCCCGGTGCGCAGGGGTCTGCGGTCACGTGGGGGCCGGTCCCCGGCCAGGACAGCGATGGCCTCTCCTCCCGCCCAGATGTCAGCGAGAGCTCCTGGAGGGGGCGACCTGCCCCGAGAAGCCTGGGGCCCAGGAGGCCGCCCGGGGACCTGGAAGCCGACGCAGAAGCCCCGCCCACCGCCGAGGCCCCTGGGAAAAGCGGCGGCAGCCCCGTGGGGCGGGGCCCGAGGGAAGCGCGGACGGCAGCCGAGGGCCCACAGGCCAGCGCCCCCTGCCTGTCGGCGGCCGCATCCGGGTTCCAACCTCCGGACCCCAGGAAGGCCCTGCCCGAGGGGACAAGCGGCCCTTCCAGCCTCAAGGCCCAGCCCAGGTCCCCGCTGCGGCCAGAGCCAGAGCTCCCGCAGAAAGGGGCCCGAAGCGCCGGCCGCAGCGGGGATGCCGCCGCGGGGACACCCGGCCCGGGCCCCATGGAGGGAAGCCCCCCGCCTCGTTCTGAGGACGCTCGACATGCAGGCCAAGACCCCGCGAGCTTCGGGGCCGAGGAGTGGCTTCCAGAAGGAGCCCGGGAGCCCGGGAGTGCAGCCGCAGAGCAGGTGGGGGATAGTGCATTCTGCACGGCCCTGTGGCCAGCGAGGGGTTCACCTGGGGTCAGGACAGGGCGTCCCCAGGCCAGAGAGGGGTCCCCCCATGTCAGGACAGGGCATCCCGGGGCTGTCGCTGCCCCCCATCCGCAGCGAGAACACAGGACTCTCAGAATCGTGCTCTGGGAGTTTAGGGTGCGCTTAGCGTCCCCTCCGCGTGCTCCCAACCCTGCTGATGTCCCCTCAGCAGTGGGTGACACGGAGGCACGACCCCGCACTGTCGCCCCGTGCTCACGGCCCGGCGGCCCCTCCCAGGGTGTGTCCCTGCAGGACCTCCTGTCAAAGCTGGGCCGGCCCTTCAGGGAGTACGAGCTCTGGGCGCTGTCCCACGCCTGCCTCAGCACGCTGCGCACGCACCGCCGGCACCCAGGTGACACTCTGCTCTGCGGGTCCCTGTCCCGCACGTGCGGGTGGTGGGCGTGTCCACACCGAGCTGGTGTCACCCTGGGGGCGTCCACGCTGTGGCCCCCAAAGCTCACCTACACCTGACAGTGGGGTGCATCCTCGGCCCCACGGTGGCGCTGGCACGTGGAGGGGTGAGGGGCAGGACCCCGCCATTGGTCTGCTCTCAGGCTCCGTGACCTGCGGGCCTGTGGGGTGCAGCCCACCGGACCCCAGGGTGTCCGCCAGTGCCCTGTCCCCTGGGCTGTCCACTGGGGCTTCTGGAAGGGCAGCAGACAGAACCAGTGCCCTGGTCCCAGCAAGGGACCTAGTGTCCTGGCATCCCCTGGGGCACCCGAGGCCTTGGGGGGCTGTGGGGAGCTGCCCCCCCCGACCGCACCCCACAGGCCTCAGGGAGAGCGCAGACCCTGCAGCGAGGCGACCGCCCTGACCTGCCTCCTGCCGCACGCAGCCTACCTGTGTCCCGACTCTGTGCTGGTGGCCGAGGACGGCGCCGTGCTCTTCGGGCTGCCCCCGGCCAACGGTGGGTATGGGGCGCGGGCTCCCGGGGGGTCCGCCCCAGCACTGCCGCTGACCAGCAGACCGGACCACTCAGCCGGGGGTCGGGGCCTTCTCCGTCAGGCACTTACAACGCGTTCTTCCTGGCTCCGGAGGTGGCAGAGCAGAAGCTGGTGACTGAAAAGGTACTGGCCCTCCGTCCTGCCCTTGGCCTCCTGTCCACCCCCCTTGGTGGTGCCACCCCTGTTCTGTCCCAAGAGCCTGAGGGGGTGGGGGAGGCATGGGCTCGAGGGGAGTCACGGCAGAGCCCCCAGGGTCGCAGCTGTGCCCAGACCCCTGCTCTGCGGCCTGGGCACCGTCCCCCACGGTGTCCCCCCGGCACCGGCGCCAGCAGCGTCACCCTGAGACGGACAGCTCTGGGCAGTGAGAGCTGGCTTGCCCGAACCCACAGCTCAATGAACGTTCGGGAACATTTGCAAACGCTTGTTAAATTGCACGACTCACCACTAAGTACCTTGTACCCAGAACCGAGGTGGGACTTGCGCACCGGGGAAGTGGGGGAGACGTAGGTCCCCCACGAAGCTCACCCAGAACACTCCACGGCGAGCCCGAGGGGCGGGGAGCCCACGGCAGCCTGGCCGGGCGCCGCCCACAATGCACAGCAGAGGTCCTCACGGGGATGGGACGCCAAAGCAACGGTCATCAAGACAGCCTGTCATTGGCAAAAGGGCAGACAAACGATTAAACGGAACAAAAGAGCCCGGAAACAAACCCACAGAAATGTGGTCAACGGGACGAAGGAGCCAAGTCAGCTCGGTGAGGGGCCGGAAGGTCGGCCTCTTCACAGGTGCTGCTGGGACACCTGCAAATCCACGTGCAAATGCGTCTCCACGCAGACCTTGCACCTTTCCCCAGAACTAACTCGGGGTGGACCGCAGCCCTCGGTGTGAAAGGCAGAGCTGTGAAGCGTCTAGAAAACAGCGTAAGAGCTCATCTCGGCGGCGGGTTCATTCCAGAAGCACGAGCCACGAAGAAGAAACGTGGACGTTAGGCTTCATTAACAGCTGCTCTGCAGAAGGTCTTGTTCAGAGGAGACCGCAAGCCCCAGAGCAGGAGGTGTTTGCAGACCACACGCCTGACGCAGGGTTTGTGTCCCCACCATGCAAAGACCCCTTAAAAGTCAACAACAAGACAAACAACCTGATTTAAAAGGGGACAAAAGACCAGAACGGACACCTCCCCAGAGAGGACGTCGTGTGGCAAATCTGCGCGTGAAGAGATGCGCAAGGTCACGAAACACACGGCGTGGACGGACCCGCTGGCGAGTACTGTGTGGTTCCACCTGCGAAATTACGAAATGACAGAGACGTAGAAGTAAACAGGTGAGCAGTTGCCCGGGACGCGGTGGAGGGCACGGCCACGTGGCGTGGGTCCTGCGTGGCTGGTGGCCGCGTCCTGGCTGCAACGGGCAGGTTTCTCAGGACGCCACCGTGGCGGGACACCGTGAAGGGCATGCGGGCTCTCTGCACTGTTTGTGACGACTGAAGGTGGCTCTGCCATCACCTCAGAATCAGAGCTTTCACTTCTCAGACGTTGGCGAATACTCAGAACGCGTCACTGCCTGCTCACGGTCCTGCTGTCCCCGGGGGCACCTGTGCAGCCGTGGCCACGGGACCCTCCCTGTGGCTTCAGCCGTGCGACAGCGAGGGCTCGACCGGCGTTCTGTCTGACGTCTGGACGCAGCAAGGTGTCGGAGGGAGCGTTAGGGACACGGTCAGACGCACGGGTGTGCAGCCGCAGCTGCCCGGACGCCCGGGGCACGTCTCCATTAGCACCCGCCCGGAATCACCCCAGGAGCTCGGGGACCAGGCGGCTTTCTTCCATCTGTCTACTTACGTCACCTGTCATTCTTCTAAACTGGGTGCCCCACACCCCGACGTCGGCACGACCTGGGACAAACCTGTGTGTCCGAGAGACACTTTTGTTCAGAGAGTCCGTTCTTAACCGCTGAGCTGCACAGCCCTGGTGTGGGGGGCTCCCTGGTGTGGGGGCTCCCTCGAGTGGGGGGGCTCCTGGCCTCAGCTGTGTGAGTTGCCGCCTTCACCCTCGAGCAGGGGAAAGGTGGCCTCGCGTCGTGGCCGTGGCCCTGGAGGGTCCGAGCCCCGTGGGGGCGTCCTCAGCATGCACCTGGGGTCACGGCACATCTGAGGGCAGCTGGCCTCTCCCCCAGGCCTCGGTGTACTGTGTGGCCGCCGTGCTGTGGACAGCAGCCAAGTTCAGCATCCCCCGAGAGCACAAGCTGGCCCTGCCACGCCGGCTCAAGACCCTCCTCCTGCACATGGCCAGACGCAGCGCCCAGGAGCGGCCATCGGCGGCCGAGGCCATCAAGGTAACCGGGACCCGGGCGGTGGCCACCAGGGACGGCAGCTGCACGGGAGAAGGGGCCTGGGGCGGTGTGAGGCTTCTGCTGCCCACCAGCCCGGCACGTCCCCCCGACGGCAGGGGCTGTCCTGGGCCAGCTGTCAGGAGCAGAGCGTCCCCCATGCTGGCCTGCCCTCCGCGTCCGCTCACTAGAGCTGGGCAGGTGCAGGACCCACTGCTGGCCCCGTGGCGTGGCTGCAGGACCCTCTGGAAGGAGAAGCTTTGGGGCTGGGGGCTGGGGGCAGCAGAGGGTGAGGTCTGGTGTCAGAGCGAAGGCGGGTCTTAGCAACTTCCGACAGCGGGGGGCTCCGGCGGCTCAGCTGGGGACGCAGCAAGGGACCTGGAGCCCACCCCCCACAGAGCCCCTTTGGGGCGACTGGAAGGCGTGGCTCCGCGTCCTGGAGAAAGACCCCCGGTTGTGGGACACGCACACGCGGCGCACGGTGGCCGGGGCCGGGCGCGTGGCTGTCAGCCCGTCACACACGCTCCGAGAGGGGGGCCGGGCGTCAGCTGAAACAAGGGGGCCGCGCTCGCTGGCCCTGAGCACTTCCAGGTGGGACCCCGACGGGCCGGGCGGGCCTGGGGTGCACCAGGCAGTGGGTCCCCGCTTCGGCGCGGCTGAGAACGGGAAGCTTCGCCGTCTCACTCAGGGCTGCCTGCAGCCCCAACGAAAAGCAGACGTCCCACCCGTGACGCTCTGTCCCCAGGGGCCGGAGCGTCTGCGCTTGTGGGGAGCTGTGTCCCCCAAGCCGCAGGGCACAGCTGCACTGAGAGCGGCAGAGGCACAGGGCACGTGACCGACGCTGCCTGGGCCCCCGGCCACGGCCGCGTTTACCCCACAGGCGGCCACTGCCCTGTGGTCGGGGTCCCAGACTCCTGTTCGCTGTGGCGGCAGGGCATCCCCCGGGCGCTGGGTGCTTCCGCCCCGGGTCTGCCGGGGTCCACACGGGTGCCCTTTCTCGCCGTCTTCCGAGAGGCCGGCGGGGCAGCCCCAGGCCCCCAGCAGGCTCGCTGCCCCTCGGAGCCGGTGGCCGCGGCAGGGCAGGGACGCTGTGGCCATCTGTGCAGCGTGTTCCCTGCTGGGCCCCCGTCCGGTGCCTCCGAGTGCTGGACACGGGGCGCTGTCCGTGCTTCCAGGTGTGTGGCACCTACCTCCTGCAGCGCGGCATGGACAGCAGGAAGATCTTGGCGCACCTCCGGGCGTCCACCTGCAAGGTGAGGTGGGCCCCAGGGCACAGGTGTGGGCCCTGCATCTGCCCTGGGGCCCCGGGGAGGTGACGGACTCCGGGGGACGGGTTGATGGCCTGGCACCTGCAGGGGCGGGGGGGACGGCAGGGTGGCCTGCACGCTGACCCTCGGGTAGCCACATCGCTGACACACGAGGCTGTCGGCTTCCTGAGCGGCTGGCCGGGGCGGGACCCCAGGGCCTCGGACCACGCACCGCCCCCACACCGGGAAACTAGCAAACCCTGTTGGCTTGGGGAGCAAAGTGCCCCCAAAGGCTCTCGTTCCAAAGAGCAGTGGACCGGCTGAGCCGGCGTGGGCTGGGGTGCACCGTGGTGGCCGCTTTGTGCCCCTGGGCCCCCGGTCATCGCAGCTGAGGCCCCCGCGTCCCCCTGCGCAGGTCCACCCGCGGGAAGAGACCATCGGTCTGCAGAACACCTACGTAGCAGCAGAGCTGAGCCCCAGCACAGCGCCTGCTCCCAGCTCAGGTGGGTCCCCCCAAAACAGCCTGCCCTCCTGTCCCCCGAATTGCTCCAGGGCTGTTGCCCGACCCCCAGCTGACCAGCTTCTTGGGCCTCAGCTCCAAAAGGCGTGCCACACCGCCCACGTCCCCAGCTCTTGTCCTGCCCTGTCCCCTCCACAAGGCCCGCTCTGTCCCGTCTTGGGGTCACCGTCCCCATTCTGCATCTCCCCTCCCCCGGGCCACCCCAGGCTCCGGCCCCTCCCCACAAAGTCCCTTCCCTTGTGCTCAGAAGTCCCAGTGTCTCTAGGGCTTCCAGGCCCTTGGGGACGTGTGACAGGGCACCAGATCGGTCCCGGAGGAGCCACCTCAGCCTTCAGGTCACCCCTCCACACACTCATCCCAAGTTCGTCCCCAGGCTTTGTGCACGTCAGCGGGGACACCAGCCTGGTGGCCGTGCAGGGGCCTGTGCCCGGCCCGCCCTCAGGCTGCACGGGGGCCTGGGGGCTGCCAGCAGCGTTCACGTCTGCAGCCACACACTTTAAGCCCATCGTCCTCGCCCCCCCAGCAGGTGCAGCCAGGTGAGTGGCAGGTGTGGCCGGGAGCTGGGACAGGGTGTCAGGGAGTCCCCTGAGAGCAATGCCCTTCCCTCCTCGCAGGGATACGCTGGCCCCGCCCCTGGGGTTGGCCGAGAGGCCACAGGAGAGGCCAGGCTGGCCGGACGGGGACGTCGGTGGGCAAGAGGCTTCCAAGGCCCACACAGCGGCCACCAGCCTGGAGGTGCCTGACCTGCTGGCACCTGGGCCTGGACCGCAGGGTGCAGCCCCAAAACCCCCCGAAGAGGTAGTGCCGCGAGACCCGGCCCAGGGGTGTCCCTGCCCCCCAGCTCCGGCCTCGTCGGTGACGCCCCTGACAGTTGGGGAGCAGGTCCCACCTGGAGTGGCTTCTGGAGGCCTCAAGCCCTGCCCCCCGAGTCCCAGCGCAGCCCCCTGTGGCCCGCAGCCCCCCGCCAGGCCCCCCGGGAGCAAGGCCAGCGACGGTGACCTCCCAGCCGGGCCGGATGCCCCCGACGGGGAGCACGGACAGCGGGCCCCCGACAGCACGCCGTGTCCATGCAGTGTGGACGCCCCGCCCCTCCCGAGGGGCACGGCCTGCCCGTCACTGCAGGAGGCCACGCGCCTCATCCAGGAGGAGTTCGCCTTCGACGGCTACCTGGACAACGGGCTGGAGGCCCTGATCATGGGTACTGGGGGGACGCCCCGGGCAGGGGGCTCTGTGCAGGCGGGACTGGGGTCGCGTGGGACCGGCCTCGTCGGTGTGCGGAGAGTGAGGGGCCCCGGGCGAGGGCTGGCCGTGTTCTAAGGGCCCTCGATCGATCGCTTTGCAAAACCAGGGGAGTATATCTACGCCCTGAAGGACCTCACCTACGCCACCTTCTGCGGGGCCGTCGCAGAGAAGTTCTGCGACCTCTACTGGGGCGAGCGGCTGCTGCAGAGCCTCTTCCGCGTGGTGAACGGCAGGTGAGCACCCCACCCCGGCCCCGAGGGGCTCCCCGCTGTGTCACAACCTCCCCGGCCAGCCGCAGCTCAAGCCCCCGCAGCCTGGCCACCCACTGGGGACCCCTATCTTGGAGCCCCAAGCCCACCCTGCGTCCACAGCTGCCCCACAGGCTCCTTTCAGGAGGAAGAGGGGCTTTGGGGGTCACGGGCATCCAGGGCACATGTCCCTGCTCAGGGACCTCTGGGGGGAGGCCCCACCCTGCTGTCCAGGCCGGTGCTGGGTGCTGCCCCCCTGTAACGTCAGAAGGTGGGGTGACAGGCCACACCCTGTGCTGCTCCCCCAGGGCTGCAGAGGGCCCAAGGGCAGCCGGTGTCTGGAGCCCCCCGACCCCCAGCACACACAGCCCGCCGGCCCTGTGACCACAGCACGCACCTCGGGCCCCTGCCCTGCTGGTCGCAAACACTCGGGCCGCAAGGGGCATGCGCTCGGCTCTGTGACCCACCAGGCCGCCATGGACAGGCTTCTGGGGACCCCAAAAAATGAGTGCACAGGGAGCCCCAGACCCCCGTGACCACCTGCACGCGGGCTGTCGGGAAGCGTGCGCATGTCCAGCGGCCTGCGGTCCCCGCTTCGCACCCGGTGTCCCCACAGTGTGGGGGCGGGGCCAGGACCGGCGGCCATCGGGGGCCACGGGGCGGGGCTGCAGTGCGCTCCCCTCTGACGACAGTGCGCTCGAGGAGGCCGCGTCCCAGCCCATGTCCGGCGGCCAGGCCAGCGCTCGGGGTGGCTGCTCACCGACCGGCCAGCGGCCCCCACGGCCTGGGGCAGGTGAGCAATGGCGGCTCCGCACAGCTTTGTTGCGACCCCCTCGGCGTGGCCGGACAAGGGCAGGACAGGCTTCCCTTGACCCCCTGGTGTCCAGGGCAGGACCTCCTCCCGTGGGGGGTGTCTGTATGTGGGGGGGCCGTCTCCGCAGGCCGGCAGGCGGCCAGCAGATGCCCAGTGGCCTTGGAGGCGGGCCTGCTGGGGTGGCACCTCCTGCCCCCTGGACTCGCTATCCAGCAGTGTGGTGATGGGCTGAGGGACGCGGCTGCAGGGGTCGGGCCACATGCCCGTGGTCACAGGTGTGGGGCCTGCCCTCAGCCCACTGCTCTCACCACGGGGTGGACATGCCCAGGACAGTGCGCCCTGCTGCCCTTCCTGCTCAGACGCCCTTGCTGAGAGTCGTCTGAACCCCCTGCCCCCCTGCCCCCACCGTCCCCAGGGCCCGGCGTCCCCACTGGGTACAGGTCGTCTTGAGGTGCTGCCAGCACCCTGCGCCCTGACCGCCCCTCTTTCGTGCAGGGCGGGAGACGCCGGCGGCTCACAGCAGAGCGTCCTGCACGTCCCCCGCGCTGTCCGGCCTGGACTCGGACGAGCTCTCCCGGGGGAACCTGGAGGTGGGGTTCCGGCCTCCGGGGGCGGCGGCAGCCACGGCAGGCGAGGGCGGGCAGCAGGCGGGTGGCCCCGAGGCGGCGGCCCGGCCCCCCCAGCCCGAGGAGGGCGCCCCCACCGAGTTCCAGGCCGGCAGCCCCGGCTGGGGCAGCGCCTTCCACGAGGCCGACTGCTTCGGCGCCGACGTGCGCAACTACGCGCGGGAGCTGGGGCAGCGGCGGGCGGGCGGAGCCCCCAGAGCCCCCAGCCCGGTGGGTCCCGGCCTCCGGCCCCGGCGGGGGGTGGCGGCGGGGACAGGACGGGGCGACACGCGGCGGTGACTCTGCTTCCCCTCCTTTCTGCTCGCCTGGGAAGACGGCGCTCCTGGAGCCCGAATGCCGGCAGGTGAGTCTGTGTGGTGGCCCGTGGTGGTCCGTAGTGGCCCGTGGTGGCCTGTGGTGGCCTGTGTGTCTGGGAGCAGTGCTGCGTCGGCTCCGGGACGAAAACACGGGCAGCGCGGGCGACAGCGAGTGAGCGAAGCAGGACTCGGCCTCGGCCCCGGGTGTCGGGTGGGGGCCGCGGTGGGGACACCTGTGGCCGAGGGGCTGTTGGCCGAGGCTGGGGACCATACGTGCCTGGGGGACAGCTGCCACCCCATGGCTGGGCCCCAGGACAAGGGAGGCCTGAAGGAGATGTGTGGTCCCAGAGGTCCAATGTCCCCGCTCCTCCTCTGCTGGCCTGTCCATCCTGGGGGCCTGGCATTCTTGGGGACAGTTAATAAAGGGTGACAGTGGGCCAGGGGTCTCTCTTCTGGCCTGTTATTTGTAAGAGGTTCACCCGAGTCCAGTTCTGTGCAGGCTGTTCCCTCACTGGCCCTCGTGTGTCCATGCCTGCGTCCCCCCGTGGTGCCCACTCCAGGGCTCCCCTGAAAACGTCCTCCCACACCGTGTCCCCGCGTGTCCCACGTGCTGATGCGTTTCTGTTCTGGGTGGGGCCTGTGCATGTGTGTGCCCAGAACACGGCGGGAGGGTGTCCCGAGTGCCACCTGCAGGGGCGGTGGCCGCCCCATGTCACCCGCTGTCCCCGCAGGAGCTGGAGCAGCAGCTCGTGATGGAGAAGAGAAACTACCGGAAGACGCTCAAGTTCTACCAGAAGCTGCTGCAGAAGGAGAAGAGAAGCAAAGGTCTCCTGCGGGCGCCGGCGGGGGGCGGGGGGCGGCGGCCAGGCGTGCTGACCCTGCCCGCCCCCAGGCTCCGAGGTGAAGACCATGCTGTGCAGGCTGAAGGGGCAGCTGGAGGAGATGAGGTCCAAGGTGCAGCTGCTCGGGCTGGTGAAGAAGTACCTGCAGGCGAGTGGCCCCCACACGTGTCCCCCGCACATGTCCCCTGCGGCCACAGCCTGGGGGGTCAGCCAGGGAGACGAGCCCTGGCTTTGGGGGGGCGTCCACCCCCGGGGTCAGCGGCAGGGTGACGGCCGGGTCCCTCTGCCCCCAGGTCCTGTATGCCGAGCGGTGGGGCCTAGAGCCCTGCGCCCTGCCCGTGGTCGTGAACGTGGCCGCCACCCACTGTGACACGCTGGACTTCAGCCCCCTGGACGAGAGCTCGTCCCTCATCTTCTACAGCGTCAGCAAGCACGCACGCGGCGGCCACCGGAGGGCCCGGGAGCTGCAGGCCGGCACGCCGCTGGGGCTCATGGCGTACCTCTACTCCAGGTGGGGGTCCCCGGTCACCCCCAGGGCTGCGAGGGCAGACGCGCGGGAGGCGGGTGGGAGGGGCCGCGGCCTCACACTCAGCGAGCCCCCACGTTCCTACGCAGAAAGGTTCCCACCGGGCTCCGAGCTGACTCCGCCCCATGCCGGGCTCCTGGCCTGCAGGGCCTCACGGCCTCAGGCCACACCAGGGACACCCTGGGCCCCGCCCCTAAGCACAGCACCCCCCCCCCCAGTTACTTGTGCGCCCCGAGACGGCTGCATTTTTACGGCCGGTGGCTCTGGGCGTGAGCACTGCCCGGGCTCAGCAGACACGCTGGGCGAGGCCACTCGCCCCGTCCACTCACACCCGTGTCTCAGGGACCCTGGACCTCAGCACCCCCCGCCCCGCCCACCATGTCTGCAGACGCAGCCTAGGGTCCTGCGTGGGCTTCTCGGCTGCACACGCACACGCACACGCAGAACGCACACAGCTCAGCCGCGCACACGCTCACACCGGCTCCCGCTCCGGCGCACCCCCCCCAGAACCGCTAGCGGGGCACAGGCAGGTGCGGGGGGGCTGCGGCCGCGCTCTGACCGCCTCGCCCTGCACAGCGGTGCCTTCCTGGAGGGCTACGTGCAGCAGTTCCTCTACACCTTCCGCTACTTCTGCACGCCGCAGGACCTCCTGCACTTCCTGCTCGACCGCATCAGCAGCGCCCTGCCCAGGTAGGCACAGCCCGCGGGCACCGCGTCCGGTGGGCACGAAGGGTGGGCGAGGCGCCCCGTGACCCTGGCGGGGAGGGAAGAAGGCGGAGCCTGGCTGGAGGGACGTCCCTCGTGCAGGGAAGGACCCAGCAGGGGCAGGGGCAGGGGTGGCCTGGACAGCAGAGGCTGCTGACTGCGGTGGGGGAGGTGATGGGGACAGGGACAGGTGGGAAGACCAGGCAGCGCCAGGACACTGATTGGGCTCGGGGGTGGGCGGTGGGTGGGTGGACGCACTCGGCGGCTACGGGCTGGTTTGTTAGCCTCACAGGAGGCTCCACCCTGACTCTCCACATGCAGCTGGGCTCCCACCTCCCCGGCGTCCGGCCCCTCAGCATCCTGGGCACGGGCTGCGGTGGGGCAGGTGCAGGAGAGCCCCAGGCCTGGACGCAGGGCCCTGGACCCCCTGTGTGGGCTGCCTGCTGCCTCTCCTATCCCTGGGCAGGCAGGGTCAGGGCCGAAATATCCCCTTGGAGACAGAGCTCTGGCCAGACCCCACACACGCCCCTGTGCTCGGCGGGCTGACTGGGGCAGCACGGGTCCCGCGGTGCTGGCCGGGGGCCCTGAGCGGCTCAGGCCTCCTCCCATCCCTCCAGAGCCCAGCAAGACCCCACCTCGACCTTCACCAAGATCTACAAACGGAGCTTCTGCCTCCTGCAGGCGTGGGTAGAGGATTGCTACACGGTGGACTTCGCGCAGAACGCTGGGCTGCTGGGGAGGCTCCAGGACTTCCTCTCCTCCAAGGTGACCGCCGGGCAGGCCCGCGGCCGCACGCTGGAGGGGGGAGCCACAGCCCTGCCTGGGAAGCAACAGTGACCCCTGTGATCCTATCCAGATCCTGCCCCCAGACGGCTCCGCCGAGCGCCTGCTGGGCCTCCTGGGGGAGGCCGCAGACCAGCGGGCCGAGGGCGCCCCGCGGGGCACAGACCTGGAGGGCCCCAGGGAGGCCGAGGAGGACGTCAGACCCCTCAACGCCTTCTGCAAGAGGCTCTCCGAAGACGGCATCTCCCGCAAGGTGGGGGCCTTTCCCAGCCAGGAGGACCCACGAGCGTGTGCAGCTCACACGTGCCCTGTTCGTGCACACACATGCACGCGTGCACATACCATGAGCGTCCGTGTGCAGTGGGCACACATATCCTGCACATGCACACACGTGCATACACGCACGATGAGCAGCCATGTGCAGTGGGCACATGTGTCCTGCACCTGCACACATACGATGAGTATCCGTGCACACACGGGCACACACGTCCTGCACGTGCACACACTCTCCCGTGTGGCCAGCCCTGTGGGGCTGCACTTCCTGGCCCCCCTCACCTAGGCAAGGACAGCACAGGGGCCTGGCCACACTCAGATGACCACACCTTCCTGACCCTGGGGCCAGAGATCCATTGTCAGGAAGCGGCCTGGGAGGGGGGCCGGGTCTGAGGGAGCCTTTCCACGACCTATGGGGACAGTCCCAGACTTCACCGGCTCTGTCCTTGGGGGACCCACTGAAACGGCCAAGGGCCACACGGCTGCGGGCAGGAGGCATTTGTTCTCGGGCTGCAGTGGAGCCCGTCTGCGGGGCCCTGGGCCAGGACCGGGCCGGGTGCCCCCACGCCTGCCAGCTGACCGGCCGGCCCTGCAGAGCTTCCCCTGGAGGCTGGCGCGGGGCAACGGGCTGGCGCTGCCCCTGCACAAGGAGCACCAGTACTCCATCGCGGCGGCCCTGCCCAAGCCCTGCTTCTTCGAGGACGTCTGCGGCCCCTACACCAAGGCCAGCGCCAAGGGGCCCTACTTCCTGACCGAGTACAGCACACACCAGCTCTTCAGCCAGCTGACGCTGCTGCAGCAGGTGAGGGTGCACGCGGGTGGGGACGTGTGCTGGAGGGACGCGCGGGCACGAATGGGGGGACCGGCTGCCAGACACAGCAGCAGGGGCACCAGCCCCGTTACAGGGGGCCCCGGAGGGGCTCGGCGCTGGCCCACAGCCCACCAGCTCCCTCAGAGGCACCAGAGGGCACCCTGCGGCCACCATGGGACACGGGCCTTCTGCGTCCTGGAGCTGGGCGCACGGTGGCCCTCTGTGCCTGTACATGGGGGAAGGAGGTGGGGGCTCGGGTCTCTCCAGGCTGGGAGTGGGCGAGCCCGGCCCCCCACCATGCTGACGGTGACAGCGGTGACAGCAGTGACAGCAACCTGGCGCCTGCCTTGACCACAAGGTCCCCAGGTGCCCCAACCGTCTGTGTCGGTGTTTGTGGCAGGAGCTGTTTCAGAAGTGCCATCCCGTCCACTTCCTGAACTCGCGGGCCCTGGGCGTCACGGACAAAAGTGTGGCCGTCCCCAGGTGAGTGTGCGCTGCGCCGCCCGCCCCGGGGTTCTGGGGGGGCGGCTGGTGGGAGCGGCCTGGGGGCTTCACCTTCGTGTCCCGTGGACACTGTTGGGCGAAGGGGACTCTGGTGTCACACACCCGCCGGCCTCGCTCTGACGCGCCCCCGCGTTGCCTCCAGAACCAGCTCCGAGTCTCTGCCGGCCAAAACCTGCAGCTTGTTTCTGCCCAGTTACGTCCAGGACAAGTACCTGCTGCACCTGCTACACAGTGCAGACGACGTCAGCACCTGGGTGGCCGCTGAGATTGTGACCTGTCACAGCTCCAAGGTCAGCACCTGCGCAGCTCTGGTGTCCGAGCAGGTGTGGGGTCTGGTCATCCCTCCCGGGACCCCCGGCGTTATGGCTCCAAGGGCCAGGGGCCCGCGACCCAGCGCAGGCCGAGGGCGGAGCCCACACGCAGTGCCCGTCACCCAGCCCGACGGCTCCTTCCTCTCAGGGAGGCGCTGGGCCGCCGTGACCAGCCTGGCGTGTGTCGCTCAGACACGCACGGCTCACACACGCATGCCGTCGGGGTCACACACACGCCCGTCTCACACGGTTCCTCACGCACACGGCCCACACTCGAGGCCCCAGGTGTGCACCCCTGAGCGGGTCCCAGGGTGGCACGTGGGACCCCATACCGTCCTGCCGTCCTGAATTCCTCAGGGGTGGGGACCAACTGGGTCACTGTCACAGCCCCTGCAGGCAGCACCTGTGTGCCCTGAGCCAGTCTGTGGGTCCAGGGACATGAGTCAGGGGGCCAGCGGGGCCACCCCCACCTTCCAGGGTCCAGGCCCAGCCTCGTCAGGGCCCTGTGAGCGTGGGCTGGACTGTGGGTTCATCAGCCTGAGCCGACCCAACTGCTGCAGGGGGACACAGGGCAAGCCAGAGGCCCGGTCACCTGCCTCGGGCCCTGGAGCCGCCCCAGAGACCCCAAGGCCCCCACCTCCCCCTAAGGTGGCGTTACAGCCTCTGACACTTGTTTGTCCTTTGCCAATAGTCCTGTGTCCCCTCCTCGAACCCCACAGGGGAACCCCAGGTCCCATCAGCAAACACAGAGTTTTCTACTCCTGTCACCTCGGGAGAATTTCTGAGCGACAGACTGACCCTTCCTCCCTGTGCTGGGATGTGGGCGCAGGGCCTTCTGACGACGGTGCTACAGAACCGTGGGTGACAGCAAATGTGGGCTCCCGGTACCAGGGCCTCCCAGAGGGGCCCGGGCGGCTAGCTTCAAGGACTTCCAGGGGACCTGGACCAGAGTCGTCGGCGGTCACCACGCTGTCCTGGGCCCCGGGAGCCTGGCTGACACAGGGCAGGGCCCCTCCCAGCCTGCAGGGGCATCCCTAGGCCTGTGCGGTCAGCGTGGAGGCACATCAGACGCGCACCCTGGGCGGGAAGACTGGGCGTCGCTGGCCACGTCCCCGAACACCAGCGGGCTCCCACGGCCTGTGACCCAAAGGCGGGAACAGGCGGTGGCGGCACGGGCCCACGGAACCCGCCAGGGGACACGGTTCTGACCCCCTCGCCAGCGTGCCTAGAGCCACCACGCGTCCACGGGTGACGAGCAGGGCACGCGGAGTCCACGCGCACTCGCCCAGGGCGGTGGTGGTGCCGCAGGAGGGCAGACGCCCCCCCAGGAGGGGCCCGAGGGGCCGGCGGGGCGCAGGGCGGGGGCGGCGGAGGGAGCCCCACGTGGGCAGTTTCAGCTTGACCGGACCGGGCGTCCTAGTGACCAGTGAACGCCGTAACACCGCCCAACCGTGCCAAGGGGTTGGGTGGGTGAACCTCACGTCACCTACTTTTCACCAAACAAACCAAAAGGTGACGGAGAGCTGCTCCTGCGAAGCGCCTGAAGTTGCACACTGGGCACCCACTTGAGCACACGAAGAAACACCGGACACGTCCCCTTCACAGACAGGAGTGGGTGTCTGTCAAGCTTCGTTAGGGCCAGCCAGACGGCTGGGAGGACACATGGCAGGTGACCTGCAGGGACCGTCCGTGTGACGCAGCAGGGACCACGCCTGAAGGATGGCCCCAGCCAAGGGGACGGTCTGCAGGATGCGGCAGCTCCGACAGGAGGGGTCGGCCAAATTCAGGGTCCCCCAGACCGCTCTGGAACCGTGTGAACTCCAAGTGCCGTTTGGGGGCCCGTGAACTTGGCCTTCGGGTCTGGTGTGGCCGTCAGGAATGAGGTCACTTTGGGCAGGAGGTGCCCACGGGGTCTTGCAGTGGAACCACGAGGGACCCGTCCTGGTCGGGTGCTGAGCCACACGCCGCGGTGCACGCTGGCCTGGCGGTGCTGTTTGTGCCGGGCCATCGGCTCCGTCTGCACTGGGCCGCCTCCCGACCCTGCACGGCACCGTGTGTCCCTGGCCTGGCCTGGAGGTGGCCGTGCCGGAGCCTTGATGTTGTGTTCGTTGCACATCTTCGTGCTCACTGGGCACCGGCCGTCCCCTGCGGCTTCTGAGCGATGCCGCCCTCCCGCCCCGGGGCCCGCCCGCCCGCCCCGCCTCTCGCTGCGGCTGCAGGGTGCTCAGCGTGTCCCGCTCCGCTCCCAGCTGCAGGTGACGCTGCTGTCCAAGTTCCTGCTGATTGCAAAGTCGTGCTACGAGCAGAGGAACTTCGCCACGGCCATGCAGATCCTGGGCGGCCTGGAGCACCTGGCCGTGAGGCAGTGCCCCGTGAGTGCCCCGGGGCCGCGCACGCAGGGAGGGGGCGGGGGCGGCACCCGTGTCACCTGGGCTTTCGTTCCAGGCCTGGAGAATTTTACCTGCGAAGATGGCGGAGGTCATGGAGGAGCTGAAGGCCGTGGAGGTACGGCGGCTCTGCCTGAGCTTCGGCAGCGGGTCCGCCCCGGGGCCCCCGGACCACGCGGTCCCCTCGCGGTGCTGCCCGCGACTGCCTGGCCTGGCAGGCAAAGGCAGCCGGGTGCCCGGAGCTCCAGGAGCCCCTGCTGGGCGGGCCTAGGGGCCAGGGGTCTGCGCTCAGCTGGCCGGCAGCACGGGGCGGCCGCCCGAGACCCTGAGTGAGGAACCAGGTCGGTGAGGCTGGGGGCTTCCCAGCCGCACAGGCAGGAGCGGCAGCCGCCCCCCGGTGCTCTGTGTGCGCGTCCCGACACCAGGCCCTCGGGGCCCCTGCCGCTGGCCGGCCGCATCTCGGTCTCAGCTGGGCCCCTGCCACCTGTGGGACGGGGGTGGTGGGAGGTGCCAGCAATCCGGTCAGTGACCCCGGTGTGTCTGGGGCGGGCTGGGTCCGAGCGCTGGCCCCCAGCCTGACCAAGGACGGTCTCCCGCCCCCGCGGGGCGCCAGGTCTTCCTGAAGAGTGACAGCCTGTGCCTCATGGAAGGGCGGCGCTTCCGGGCCCAGCCCACGCTGCCCGCCGCTCGCCTCCTGGCCATGCACGTCCAGCAGCTGGAGACGGGGGGCTTCACCATGACCAACGGGGCCCACCGGTGGAGCAAGCTCAGGTGAGGCCCCCTCCTCTCTGCAGACATCGTGTCAGCACTCGCCCCTCCCCCATGTTTGGGGCGTGCTCCCCTAACTGCCCCAAGGTCACTGTGACCTTCCTGTTGGCTATCCGGGCCCCACGGAGCCTCCCCTCCGTGTGTACGTGGTGGTCCTCCAGGGCGCCCCGGTCACGTCTCCCTTTCCCGCCTCCACCGAGGGCCCAGCCTGCCGCCCGCACGGCCCACCTTCCGTCACGTGAGGGACACCGCAGCTCCCACAGCGTGTGGCATCGGGAAGCCCCGTCAGCAGCACGGGGCCTGGACGCCCACAGGGAGGCCCAGACGTCCACAGGGAGGCCGGCATGCAGGGGAGGGTGGGCCGAGGCCAGCGCTGGCCGGTTCCTGGGCACAGACACGCACGGGGACCACTCTCATGCTGCTGTGCTGACGTCACCGGCCAGCACGCCTGACGACACCCCTTCAGTGACCGGCACGCCCCGTGCTCCCCGTGCCCAGCGCCGACGTGGGTGTGTCCGTCCGCGCTCGTGGGGCGAGTGGCGGGCAGGCGGGTGGTCTCGGCGGCTGGACGTGCGCTGTGGCCTCGTGCCTGCGGCTCCGAGCTCTTGCCCTTCCCTCCTGCACCCCCAGAAACATCGCCAAGGTGGCCAGCCAGGTGCACGCCTTCCAGGAGAACCCCTACACCTTTGCCGCTGACCCCAAGCTGCAGTCCTGCCTCAGGCAGAGGGTCGCCTGCTTCAGCGGGGCCGACGTCTCCGTCCTGGCGGCCGACCGTGGCGGCGGCTTTCCCCCGGCCGCCGGCGAGAAGCAGTCCCGGAGGATCCAGGACAAGCTCCGCAGGATGAAGGCCACATTCCAGTGACGGGGCAGGCGGCGCGGGCGCGGGGGCCCCAGCGGGGCCGACCAGGCAGGAAGGCGGCCAGTGCCGCGGGCTGGGGACCTCCCACGAGCGGCCCGACCGGAGAGGCGGGCTCAGGAGTGTCTGCGAGAATGTTTCAAACCTAAATACACTGATCTCGGCGCTGCGGCCTGGGTTCGATTCCCAGCCAGGGGACGACCCAGAAAAAAAAGGAATTGAAGTGACAGTGGCGTCCGTCAGCTCGGCAGGTCCCCACACCCCGCGCTCCCCTCTGGGACACCCCCTGCACAGTGACCCGCCCGCCCCGCCCCCCACGTCGCCCTCCGAGCACTTCCCATGAGTCTGGCCTCCACCTTGTCAGCCACGAGGGACCAAGGCTGACCTCTGACCCCCACGGAGCCACAGGTTCCCAGGGGAGCTGCCCCGCCACAGCTCACAGCACACGGGACTGGGTGGCCCCAGCCGGGGCCTCCGCCGTGTGCATGACGCGCACCCCCGTGCGGGGTTCCCCCAGCTCATCCCCCTTGTGCTCTGGTGGTACAGACGAGGGGGTGAAGCCCGCTGCCTCGATGGTGCCCGGCCTGCCTGTGCACGGCCCAGGGGTGGGGACGCCACAGACAGGGGCCTGTCCCCCCCGGCGGGAGCCCGGACCCCCCATCCATCCCCGACGGCCCACGCGCGCTTCTAGAATTACTGACGTAGAGCAACCAGCTGGGGTGCTTCTGGGGAGACGCCGCTCTGCAGCGTCAAGGCCTGTCCCCCGCGAACCCACCTCCACACGGGTCGGTGACAGGAGCCGTGGCGGGAAGTCGGGCCTGACTCCCGGCCTGCCGACGGGGCTGCAGGTTCCCGGGCTTCCGCGTGACGGTGACGTTCTGCCCGCCAGCACCTGTCCCCGGTGTCACGAGGCCTGAGGCTGAGCTGGAGTCCCGCACAAACACGTCCCAGGCGCGGCCGCTCCTCCGGGGACCCGACTGCATGGCACCCTCGAGTCGTGTGGCGCGGGTTTCTAAATAAAACGATTTCTACCAAGACGGCCTCCCAGGGGCTCGTGTGGCTCGTCCCCAAATGGCGCCGCGTGTGGGTCAGGGCCCGGCGAGGACGGGCGGGTGCTCCCAGAGGGCGGGGGGACGGGACGCGCTTGGCCACCCGGCGCGGGAAGGGCAGGCTGGTCCTCGTCCCGGCCCCGCAGCCCGCAGGCCTGCGAACGGCAGACTCCCCTGTGAGAGACGCCTGCTTCCGGACGAGGACACGGCCAGCTGGGGCCTCACCACACCGCTGGGCAGGACGGCGGCTGGCCACTCCCAGGGCACAACCCAGCCAGGGCGAGGGGCGTGGTCCCTACGGGGCAGAATCCTGAGGGGAGGGTCCAGGACTGGTGGACACAAGGGAGGGGTGGAAGGCCAGCAGCCGACAGCATGGGGACGTGAAGTGCTGATGCCTTCTGGGACGAGGTGCCCAGCCGGCAGTCTGAAGTGACGTTGTGTAACGCGAAGGAGGGAGGCGTGTCACCGTGGGCAGCTGCTTCTGTGGGGGCGGGCAGTCTGGGTCCTCAGCTCCCTGGAAGTCACTGAGCCCTGGTGCCTCTTCCCCCGGACACGAGTCCCCCTTCACCGCACCGGTGCTCCCGGGAAAGCCCCCACCACCCAGGACGTCTGACCACCGGAGAGGCCAGCAGCCGTGAGCAGCCCGAGACAGCGCTGGGCGGGCAGCGTGCAGGTGGGAGACACCCAACCACCCTACGCAGCCCAGGAGCCGCAGGCCGCCAGCACGTGCCACCTGGAGAAGGCCCGTGGGACCCAGGAAACTGTCCCCCACCCACCCACCCACCTGGTCCTCACCTAGCTCTGACCACAGAATGCCCAGCAGGACCCACACTGCACAGCCCCCACCCCAAGAGAGCGGCTATACCCCGCGAGGCTGACCAGCCCCTCCCCCAGACATGTGGTTCCGTCTGGGGGCGCAGGAACCCACCCAGCACCAGCCCACTGGCCTCCCTGCAGACCAGGGGCACGTGCTGCTGAGTCTTGTTGGAAGCCTGCTGCAAAGAACTGGGTGGTCCCCCCACCCCGGCCCCCAGGCGTCTCTCACCCCTGACCTAAGCAACCCTGGGAAGAGGCTCCTGAGGGAACCGGTCAGGTCTGAGACAAAAGAGCCGGAGGTGTGAGGGCGGCAGCCACCTGAGGCTGCCCTCGGTGCCCCTGGGGGTGGGACCAGAGCCCTAGCCACCAGAGCAGTGACGACCAGGCGGGACGGCGAGGGGCCTCTCCATCGCTGACTCCCAACGTCCAGGCGGGTCGCCCTGCTGTGGGGCCCGCACGGCGGTGGGAGGTGTCACAGCATCACTGGTCTCCACCCGCCACAGGCCAGCAGCGCCCTGAAGTGACGACAACCAGCAGTGTCTCGGGCATCGCCAAACCCCCCCTGGTGGGAATCCCCCCAACACCACTGGCTACTGACGGTCACCCCAGCGGCCGGCAACCCTGTACCCAGGTCTCGGCTTCCAGAGCCATTCTCAAAGACGGTAAAAGGACCACAGGTCTTCTGAGGAATGGCTGCATGGCTGGCTCTAGGGCTGGAGTGGAGAGCGTCCCAGATGACCAGGAGCATCTTGTAGTGTCAGAAACAAGGAGGTGCTAGAATAACGGGGTGTGGGGGACATGGGGAAGGACCGAGGAGAAGAGCGAGAGAGGCAGAGGGCTGTGCAGGCCTCCCGGGGCCAGAGCAGGCGGCCGGAGCACCACACAGCGTCTGGCTGCAGCCCAGGAGTGAGAGTCCACGCCGACCTGAACGGACGATGGAGTGGATGCTAGTACTAATCAGGGACAGTTACAGGACGGTCCCTAATGACGGAGATGCCCCCTGGAGGCGCAGCTTGGTTATGAGAACCGGGTGAGTGCCCGGTCCTGCTGGCGTCACGCACCCGGACAAGATGCAGGAAAATGGGCACGGAGCCCGGAAGCTTCTTCCCGGAAACCCACAGCCCAGTCTGATCGTGAGGAGACACAGAAACCCCGTACCTGACCCGTGTCCTAAAAGTGCCAAGGATGTGAAAAAGAGACTGAGACGGTCACACCCCACAGGAGACCGAGGACACCTGACGACTAAATGCAGGTCCCAGAAGAGGGACACTGGTGGCAATCTGGTGCAACCCAAATAAAGTCTGTGGCGCCGGCAGCAGTGATTCCTTAGCTCCGAGGAGCTTGGCCACATAAGGGGTGCCTGGGGGGACCACAGGGACTCCACTGTTTGCACGCTGCCTGCAAAGCTAGTGACCCTGAACCACAAGGCTGTACACGCCACTGCAGCCACAGTACAGGGCTGACACTGACCTTGCCGAACTCGTTTATTACGTCTAGCAGTGTGCGTGCAGATTTGGTACTGGGCATGGATACAGGTACCTGGCCTGCACGAAACGACTCCACTTCCTCCTCTCACTCTGTCTCCCTCTCACTGGCCAGGACTTCCAGAATACTGCGCAGAGGCGGGATGCTGAGCACCCTGTCTTACTCCTCACCTCGGGATGGTGCTCCGCCCTCTACAGGAGCCATAATGGTGGCCAGAAGTCGCTTTCTGTGACGTGTGTGTCTGTGTGTGTGTGTGACAGAATAGTGACACTCACGCTGACCGCGGGTCCTATCTGTGCGTGCACTGAAACCACAAGCGAAGGTGCGGGGCACAGCCAGCGCGAAAGGCGCCGCAAACGATGTCCGAGGGCGCGCCAGCGGCAACAAGGAGGGGGCGCGAGGGAGCCTTCTAGAGCTAGAACCTTCCAAGCCCACCTGCGCGGTGGTGAGAGGGCATGGCACAGGCGTAAACGCGAGTCGAACCTTGCGCCCAAAGCACGTCGCCGTGCTACTTTGCACCTCCATTAAACCATTCAAGAAGTGCGACCACTTTGTTTTGCAGGATTCCCCGCCCTGAGACGGGGGCGGAGCTTTGCTGCGTACTCAGGGCCCGGAAAGCTGGCGGGGAAACCTCAGCGCCCCAATAGCTCGAGCTGAACCCGGCGCGCGGAGGGGGCGGGGCGAGGAGCTGCGGGAAGGGCGGGGCGAGAGGGCGGGGGCGGGGCGAGGGCCGCGTAGACCCGACTCGGCTCCAGCTCCGACGGACGGCGGACGCGCGCAGGGTCCTCAGAGCGTGTGTGGGCGGCCTCGCGGGCCGCGGCCCGGACCCCAGCGCGCCCCACCCCGCCGCGAGATGCTGCTCCGGCCCCGGCGGCCACCCCCGCCGGCACTCCACGAGTCCCTGGCGCCGGCCAGCCCGGATGCTGAGCCGCGGCTGGCCGGGTACGCCCCGGGCACTCCGCCCCGACGGCCCGCCTCGCCCGGTGCGCCGGCGGCGCCCGCATCCCCTGGGTCGCCCGTGTCCCCGGGCTCGGCGCAGCGCACGCCCTGGAGCGCGCACGAGACGGAGCTCCTGCTGGGCACCCTGCTTCAGCCGGCCGTGTGGCGCGCGCTGCTGCTGGACCGCCGCCGGGCGCTGCCCACCTACCGGCGCGTGTCGGCCGCGCTGGCCCGCCAGCAAGTGCGCCGCACGGCCGCGCAGTGCCGCCGCCGCTACAAGTTCCTCAAGGACAAGCTCCGCGACACGGACGACCAGCCGCCCGGGCCCTTCGATGCGCAGATCCGCGAGCTCATGGGGCTGCTCGGCGACACCGGGCGCAAACGCGGCCGTCGCCGTTCCCCCGGCCCGGGCCGCCCCCAGCGCGGCCGCCGCCCGGCCCCCAGCACGCCCGCGGAACCAGGTAGGAGGGGGTGAGGGCTGAGGATTGGGGGAGTAGCGGGCGCGCCCCTGGGGGCCCGACCCCACCGCCCGCTCCGTGTTCCAGGCCCCCCGCCGCTTCTCGTCGCCCGCGACCCCGACGCAGACCCAGCCTGGACGCTGAGGTTCAGCTCGTCCCCCTCCAAGTCTGCTGACGCCTCCCGCGCCCCTGGCTCCCCGACGGCGCTCCCCACCTGCACCCCCGCGCCCGGCCGCCCCGAGAACCACGGCCCCCACTCCCCGCCGCCACCGCCGCCCTCCGACGCCGCCTGGGAAGACCCCGACTCGCCACCTGGCCGCCCCGAGAATCAGTCTCCTCCCTCGCAGCCCGCACCTCCGTCGCTGAACACCGCCCTCCTGCAGACCCTGGGGCACCTGGGCGACATCGTGGCCGTCCTGGGCCCCCTGCGCGACCAGCTGCTGACGCTCAACCAGCACGTGGAGCAGCTGCGCGGCTCCTTCGACCAGACCGTGTCCCTGGCCGTGGGCTTCATCTTGGGCAGCGCCGCCGCAGAGCGGGGCGTCCTGACGCACCCGCGCGAGTGAGGCCGGCCCTGCGCCCGTCCCTTCCGTAGCGCCATGCGCCCCTCGGCCCTGACCCCGTTCTGCTGCCCTCCCCCACACCTAGGTACGTTCAATAAAAAGGTGGCTCTTTGCGTTGTAAGCCTGTGCCTGTGTGCCGGTCCCGCCTAGGTAGGCACGGCCCCCCTCCCCGCGGGTGGGGTGCACAGAGGTCAGCACGAGGTTAAAATGGCCTGGGGTCCTTGGGAGGGCCACGGTGTGCTGGGGTGGGCAGGGAAGATAGCCCCGGCCAGTCTCCAGGCCGAAGGGTCTGGGGGCACCTGGAACGTGAGGTTGGGGTCCTCACCAGGAGTTTCCGCCGCCACAGACCAGCCAGGGCGGCGAGGTGGGGGCTGGGCCCCACCGGGAGAATCCGGGGCGGTGGGTGGGCGAGCTCGCTGCAGCCTGCGGGGGGAGGTGCGCGCTCGCTGGGACGCACGCGCTGGAGAGCTAACGCAGCGGGGTGACTGGCCTGGCTGGGCCGGCGGGGTGTGGGGAGCTGGGGGTCGGAAGCTTTCGACCTTGGCCGAGGTCACGGTCCCTGCAGATTTGGGAAGACGATCAAAATCATCCTGGGAGCATTTTTCCAAAGAGTAACCAAGGGCCCCACCCCGACCAGTGGGTCCGCCCGCGCCGGGCTGGGTGGGCCCCCGGCCGGGCTGGAAGAGGAAGTGCCGGAGGCGGCTGCCCAGCATAACAATGCGGCTGGATGGGGGCGGGGCGCATTCACCTGCTAGGGGCGCATTCAAAGGGACTTAGTGGTCGCCCTGGGCCACAGGCTGAGGGAAGGGCCTCGCCGGCGCTGTGGTTCCCACCCACCGTCCTGAGGGCTCAGCCGCCCGGGGTGGCGTTGCGGCCCCTCCCCCACGGGCTTTTCTGGGGATGTGGGAGGAGAGGCCCCCAGGGAGGCCAGGGTGGGCCCCGGAGAGCTGAACCCGCCCGACGGCGGCGTGTGGACTGACGGCCTGCCCCGAGGGCTCCAGAACTGACTCCAAGTATCAGCAGTCCCCAGGGTGTCTGCAAGCCACCCGGAGCCTGGGGTGTGAGGAGTCCTGCTGGCCACCGGCCCCCACCCCCCACCTCCACCCCCCACCTCCACCCCCGGAAGGTCAGGGCCGCAGGCTGGGGGTCTGAGACATTACTGGGCCGCCTCCCGCCGACCCCCATGGGTGGGGACTGGGTGTGTCCATCACTCGCCTCTGCAGGGACCCTTGGCCCTGGACAGGGGCTGTTTGGGGGCATGAAAAAAAAAAAAAACCCAAGTCTCCGAGTTTGAGATGTTTGCGGGCACGGAGGGAAATCCTTCCGCCTCCCGGCCACGAGACCTGGGGGCCACGCCCACGGCTCCCTCCTGGGGCGCCATGTTGGATAAATACTCACCCGCCTGCCTGGGTGTCTGCAAGGCCCTCCGACCTGCAGGGGAGAGGTCAGGGCTGTTGGGGTTCTTGGCCCACCGCCTTCACCTCTGCTGCTCCTGACGCCACGGAGATGCTGGGTCCCTGCCTCTGCGCGCTCTAGCCCTGTGGGGTGCGGGTGTCCCCGTCCTGCTCTGTGCCTTATGCTGGGCACCCTGGGCTTTGCTCTGGGCATGTAAGGGACCACCCCGAAGTTGGCACTGTCGTCCCTGGCCGCTGACACCTCCCTGTGCCTGACCACGATTGCTGGGCAGTGTCCCCAGCACGACCTCCTGGTCACAGGCTCACCCCTGCTCCTTGTGAAATGCGTCTAGCACACACGTCACTGGCTCATCTGTGTCCAAGTGCACAGCTCTGGCATTAAGCACACATGCAGGTGTGCAGCGGTCACCACCATTCCTAGCACCTTCCTCTTCCCAAAAATTAAACCCCGCCCCCTGGGAGTCGCCATTCCACTCCCGTCTCTGACTGTGACTCCCCCAGGGACCTCATCCGTGGAATCACCAGTGTGTGTCCTGTGACTGGCTTGTTGCACTGAGCGCTGCCCCCAGGCCCGTCCGTGCTGTGGCCTCTCCGGACGTCCTCCCTTTCTAAGGCTGCGTAACGAACGGCCCACGGTGTGGACGGACCACCGTTTCCCTATCAGTTCGTGACTCCAGACACTTGCTCCCACCTCTTGGCCGCTGTGGCTCGTGCTCCCATGAACGTGGGGGACAGGTGTCGGTTTGAGGCCCTGCTCGCTTTCTCTGAAGAGGGCGTGCGGATCCCCTGGTAGTTCTGTGTGGGGGTTTCTGAGCCCCACACTGCCTGCCTGCGGCTGCCCGCAGTGCACAGGCCCCACCCTCTCCCCGTGCTCCCAGCCGTGTTTTGTCTTTGGTAGCGGCTGTCCCAGCGGGTCAACACTTTGGTGACTGCTATAGGAGGTGCAGTTACAGCGGTGGCACCTTGATGACGGAACACCTGCTGTGCAGCTGGGTGGTGGACCTGTCTCACTAGTGTTTCTAGCAGGCAGCTGCTTTCCGGTGTGAATCTGATGAACTTGGGGGGATCTCACTCTCTCCTGTGCTGTGCGGAGGCCCGTGAAGTGTGCTCGTCACCAGTGTCCCTCAGCAGCCAGCTCAGTGACCAGCAGTGACTGTGGCTGCAGCCGCAGGGACATGGGTTGGCTTTGTTCTCCCACTTTTATCCCATGTCCTCTGAGGGCCACACTGTTGTGTGTTCGGGACTGAGTCGGGCCCACGCCAGCACCACACCTGCGTCCTCGTTGCCGTCCGTCCCATTGCAGGGGGCTGTGGCGGTGGCATGCTCTGGGGTCGCTTTGCTTCTGTGTGGGCAGCCAGTGGGCTAGACCTCTCCCCTCCCTGGTGGCCTTGGCTGCAGGCCCTCCACCCCCAGCCACTCCCTTCCCAGTCACGACCAAGCAGGTCAGGTGTTTGCCCGTGAAGGGTCAGGGCTGTCCACACGCTGTTGAGGGCAACCTCAGCGTTGGGAATGTCAAAGGGGTCTTCTCCAAAGACACCAACAAGCCCCTCAGCTGGGACTCCCATCCCTGAGCAGGGCTACACGCTGTCTCCAGTCACACATGGAGGGACAAGGCGTGCACAGTGGTGGCCGAGAGCAAGGCCGGGCCGGCATCACCTCAGGCCACCGTGCAGGGAAGCCAGACTGGAAGGCCTCAGACTGGTGAAAGGAATGGGATTTGGCGATTGAATTAAATGTAAATTTAAAGGTGATATAAGTATGACCTTCAACCAAAGGCGTGTATCACTCACATGAGACAGAGTTTTGTCAGGTGGAATCGGAGGCATACCCTGTCTCTAACCCATGTCTCGCAGACCGCTGACTGGTCCTTAAGGACATGTGCTCATGAGGTGATTTAAGTTAATTTAGGTTAAAACTGCACGTGGCCATCGTGACGGACAGTGCAGTCCAGAGTGGTCCTGTCCCGGATACCCCCTGTGGAGATTCTGGTGACAAAGATGGCGGCTGGTACAGATGGCATCAGCTGTGGGGACTGAGGTTTGTGGTGGTGACCGGGAAGGAGTGACAGGTGTGCAAGGGGGAGGAGGGTGCCTGGCTGGGCACCGCACACGGTAAGGGAGCATTGGGCTCCGAAGGCCAAGGTGGCCCCGACCCTGGGGAGCCAGGACCGCCAGCACAGGGGGCTGCGTGGGACAAGGACCTGCAGCTCTGTGTACAAAGGCAGGCCTCCTAGGAGAGGGCCTGCGGTGAGGACGACTGTGTTGGTGAAGTGTCTGGCAGAAGACCACCCAGAAAGGACAGGTGGAAGATTGTCCCCTCCCAGTTCCGCTGGTCAGGAGTCAGACCTGAGGCCTCCCGGAGGCCAGGAGGGCCCTTGGAGGAACAGGTCAGAACTAAGGGCTCAGAAAACGGGGGAGGGACTAGTGTCCGCGGGTGTCCTGCAGGTAGGACCAGACAGACCCACCTTGTAGGCTGGGAAACCCGACCGGGCAGTGAGCCCGTCCCCGGGGCAGTCTCTTTCAGACGGGGGCGGGGGGGGGGGGGGCTCTGCCGCATCATAGCTGCAGCCTGGGAACTGGACCACCCACACCCACACCCACCCATCACGTGCTCTTTTCCGAGACTCACCCAGCTAGGGTCGGGTCGCGCCCACCTCGCCCCCACCCTCACACCTTGGTTCTTCCCACAAGCAAGTAGTTGGGCCCCCCTTCCCGAGGTGGAAGGGTCCAAGGAACTGCGACGGGCTGGGGGGCAGGGAGGGGCGGGGCGGACCCCTTAAGTGATCCGAGGTGGGGGAGGGCCTGGGGGCGAGAACGGGGTGGGGCCGAGGCAGCAGCCCCCAGGACCGGGCGCCGGGGCCGCCGGAAATCCGTGGTGGGCGGGTTGAGCTTGGGAGCGTGTTGGGGCGGGGCTTCCCAGCCGCCGAGTGACGGACGGCACTGAGGGCGCGTCCGCGGCCTGTAGGCGCAGGATTCTGGGGGACGTCGCCCCGACGTGGAGTCCCGCGGGCGGCAGGGCGCCGAGGCAGTGCCCGCCTGCAATGACCGGGTCTCCGATGAAGGCGGCCGAAGGGCTGCAGCGGGGTAGCCAACCTGGGGTGCGGGTCTCAAGAGCCAAGTGGTGGGGGGCAAGGCCCGAGCAGCCCCAAACGCCACTCTAAAGCCAAGTTAGGAAGCTGACGTCAGGCGTAGGTGACACAGCTGTCACCGGCCCGAGCAGCCGGGGCTTGCAGGAGGGACCCAGCTAGGAGAGAGGACTGCGTGCAGGAGCCCACGGCAGTGCCCAGGGAAGGACGGAGGGGCGCTGGGAAGGGCGGGGACCACCCTGGGCGGCCGCCTGGCGCTGCGGGGGAGAACCGCCAGGGAGGGGCTGTGTGATTTGGGGCGGTCACCGCTGGACTCCGGAGCGATTCGGGTGGGACGTGTAGGCAAGAGAGTTGGGAAGTGACCGCGGGGAGCCGTGAGGGTCCCAGATTGGGGGAGGAAGGCGCCCAGCACAGGGAGGGGTGCTGAGGGAGGTGAGGGTTCTGGGGTGGTCAAAAGGCCGGAGACCGGGGCCTGGAGAACGGGAAGTGGCCATTTGCTGCGAGTGGCCGCGGCGCCTGCCGACGCCGACGTTTTGTGAGTGGCAGCTTTGGGGCCCAGTTACGCGATCCAGGCACACGTGGTCGGAGCAGGTAGAGCTTTGGGGGGCGCTGTGTGATCACCCTGCACCCCGTCCGTCCCGAAGGAGCTCCGAGCTGGGCCACACCCGCCAGGCCTCTGTCCCCAGGTAGCAGGACGCCCACGTCGCGGCGGCACCAGGAGTCTGCCGCGCGGGCGCGCTCGGGCCACGCGCAGTGACGGGCCCCGCTGCGCACTTCCGGGGCGTCACCCCACCGGACACGCGGCGAGATTCAAACCCACAGCCTCATCCCGCGCCTCTGGTCACCGTACGCGGTCGGGGCGGCGCCCGGAGGAGCGCGCGACCTTTCACCCGGGTCCGGCGCCGGCGGTTCCCGTGTGCCCGTGGGGATCCGGCTGCCCGGAGGCCGGGGACGCGGGGACAGACGCTGGCGCCGGCGCCGGCGCCCCAGGAGCCCTGGCTGCCGACCCTGCTGGCGTGCACCGAAACCCCGCCGTAGCCTCGGGGGCTGCACCCGGCTCGGGCCCCGGGGCGCACCCCGGCTCGGAGCCCGCGCTCTGGGGGCGCTCAGGGCCTGACGTTGAGTTTCCGCCCTGAAAGCAACCCGTCTGCGTCGGCCTGGCCTCGTCCAGGAGATGGAGGCGGCGGCCCCGGCTGGGGACCAGGTCCAGGGGAGACGCGGCCAGTGCGTGCTCAGAGGGGCGGCCTTTGCCCCGAGCCCACCCGACTCCGCCCACCGCCTCCCCCAGAGCACCGGGCCCTTGACACGCTGGCCAGCTCAGGAGTGACGCGGCCTCGGCGACAGGGTGGCCCGCCTGAGGGCACTTCCTGAAGCTTCCATCGACCACCACCACACAAACGGGGGCCCCGGTGTAGTCAAACCCGCGCAGTGAGGGTGGTGGCTCTGCCTGCCTTCCGGCTCAGTTCCTCCTGGGAGTCGCTCAGGGCGGTGTGCACCCCCCAGCCAGCAGACCCCTCCCCTGTGTCACCTCATTCTGGGGGCAGCTGGCACGGGGTGAAACCCCGCAGAGGTGTAAGGCAAGCGTTGCAGATGCTGAGACAGAAGGGCCTGAGGGAGCCAGGTGGCCCCTCTCTGGACAGCCCCTCCCTGCCCCACGCGGGTCCTCGTGGTCACCTTCCACGAATGCCTGCTGGACGTCCCTACCGGTCTGGTCAGCCGGGACGCGGGCAGATGCCCGCACGGGCGGAGCCTGACCTATCCTGGGAGCAGGATGCTGACGCCCCAGCCTGAAGCAACCTCTCTCGGTTGCATACCTGTCACTTGTGTTTTGCAGACCCACAGGGCAGGTTGGAGAACCAACCAGGGGAGAGAACAGGGCCGGGCACCCTCCACCCCGGGGAGCGGGCCCCCAGCTTAGAGGCAGAGGTGGGAGGAGCCATCCTCACCTCCCTGGAGCTCGGCCTGCTGGGGTGGGGGTGGGGGGGAGATGAAAGGATGTAGCAAATCCCTAGCCACCTCCGCTCCTCCCCGGGGACCGCAGCCCCGCCCCTCCCCCTAGACATCTTGGAGCCGGGGGAGGTGTGAAAGGTCTCCTTTGTGCCTCTGAATTGAAGGCAATTAGATGCTACTTATCTGGGGGGATTTGAGCCCTGTCTGCAAGCCCACCGCCCGTCCCCTCCTCCTCTGGAGCTGAGAAGTGCAGCCCCGCCCTGCTAAACCTGAGGTGGACCCTGTGCTCAGCCCGGCCCTCCCCGCCAGCCCCCACCATCCATCCGCCAGGGGACCCCGCACCTGGCCCCCACCGTCCAGTCATGCCTCCTTCCTCCACACTGCGGGGCGGCCGAAAGCCGGCCTCCAGTTTTGACTCCGTGGACTGGCTCTCCCGGAGCAGCCACGTGGGGCGGCCGCACACCTCCAGACCCCCTGACGTCTCCTGGGGGAACCTCTCTGACCCAGCCGGGGTGCCCAGTAGGGAGGAGGTGCCACAGGCTGTGGGTGTGGAAGAGCTGAAGCCTTCACACGTGTCTGTGCCAGTGACGTCCATGGCTGGTAGGTCTGGGGGTGTGGGGGGCCTCCTTCCTTCCCAGACTGGGATGGGAGTTGGGGAGGGTTCAGAATGGGAGTGGGAGAGGGACAGACATGCCCCTGCCACGTCCTGTGTACTCGGGTTGGACGAGGGGTGTTCTTACAAGGGCTGGGGTTTGGGGTCCTGCTGGGCCCCTCTGGCAAGAGAACACTTCCCCTTGGAAGTACAGGCCCCTTGGGGCTGCTCTCCCAGCCACCCCCTGCAGGGGCAGGCCCCCCTGCCCTCCCCCCTAGAGCCGTGACAACGTGAGTACACCTTTGCACACGTGGTTTTCCAGTCCGAGGTAGTCCTGGACCCGTTTCCACAGGAGTCAGGGTTGCAGATGAGTGTGTCTTCAAGCTTGTGTCACCTGCCCAGGTCAGAGGGGTGGCTGTAGCCCCCACCCCACAAAGCTGGCGCCTTAGTTTGGCATCCAGGTTTTGGCCAGTGCACAGTCCACTTTCAATCGTGGAGGTTTGGTTTAGGGGCAGCCTCTGCGTTCCCACGCGCACGAATGTGTGACTCTCCCCAGCTTCGGCCGTGTGGCTCCAGGAGGTCCTAGTGGCTCCCGAGCCTTATCTGACCCTTTGTCATTCGCTGATGGCAGTTTTTTTTTTTAATCTTTGTGACTTAATCATTGCTTTGAAAGTCCCGCATGGCTAAAAGTGGGGGTTGATATCCCTAAGTTTTCATTCTTTAAAAAGTTTAATGAATCTTTGTGGAGTAATTTTGTGCTCTGATGAGGTGAAAATGTTCATTTAGCCTCTGCAACCAGTAGCCCCCCCCAACCCAGCCGATCACGTGCATCAGAACCCTTCAGGCTGAGTCCTTACGCCCTCCGTCTGGAGAATGCACCCCTCGTGTCCAGCGCATTCTTCCGGGCAGGTGTTAAAACCAAGTGTGTAAAACCTGCTGCCCCGAAACAGCGGAGCGGCGGGCGGGTCAGCCTGTGTTCAGTGCAGACCGTGTGCACGACCCACACCGCGCTGGCTGACTTTTCCACGTTTCCCGGATGAAAACCAAGGCACCTCGCCCCACGAAAGTTCAGGCAAGAGGCAAAGGTTTGTCAAGCTTGTGCACAGCGAACCAACACCGGGAAAGAGAAGGTTCGGGGGGCTCCGCGGAGAAATGGGGGCAGGGTGAGTCGGCGCCTGCGCAGTGCGGTTGCAAGCCTCGTGCACGTCTCATTAGCGTGTTAACACCACCCCTGGGCGTGGTCTTCAGTATTTAAATGTAAGGAAAGGTCACGTTAAGGGCACGCTTGACCTTACTGCGCATGTCCGTGATAGGCAGTGTGCCTTGTGGCTGTTGTGCGGATCTTTGTGGTTTGCCGCCCATTCTCGCTGCCCAGCGGTCGTGCCCAGGTCGTGCCCAAGGGTGGACGTTGGGAAACTTCCCAGGCTCCAGCAGCTGACCTTCATGTCTAACTCAGGGTGGGAAGCTGACTTCCGGTCTGCAAAGCAGACTTGCCAGACACACAGGAGGTTCACGGTAGCCGCGGCTGTCCTGGCCCCCGGGGCCTTGGCATAGAACGGGCCCCACTAGCTGTCGCTGCCACCCGCCCTTGCCCTGGCGAACGCTGGGAGCAAAAGAAACCGCTTTCTGGACAGACGTGGGGCGGTGGCGGTCACCCTGAGTGCTCTGGGGCAGCAGGTGCGGAGACAGTGTCAGAACTACTGTCCCATCCCACAGTCATTGTTCTGCAGTATCCACGCCCCTGCGAGTGTCCTGAGCCACTTCTCCGGAGCTTGTACCACACTTGGCTGGGGGAGGGCCTGTCACCTTGTTTTAACAGTTGTGCCAACACCGAGTGGGACAACAGAGCAGAGGAAACTTCCTAGAAGTGAGGAGTCCTGTGTCTCATCACTGTGCCCGCCACCTGCAGCCCCAGAGCTGTGGCACCTGCTAAGCCCGGGAGCGGGTCTCACGTGGGCAGCACGTGTAGCCACGTGACCTCAGCGTCTCTGCTCCCCCCACCCCCCCCAGGGAGGAGCAAGGCGGCGGCCTCCACGCCTGCGCACGGCCTTCCACGCCTGCGCACGGCCTTCACCGCTGAGCAGGTCAGCACCTTGGAGAGCTCCTTCCAGCAGCGCCGCTACCTGTGCCCGGTGGAGCGCCGGTGGCTGGCCCAGAAGATGCGGTTGTCTGAGGTGCAGGTAAGGCCCCTGGGGCCAGGCTGGCCGCGCTGGGCTGGGGCGGTGGCCTGTGGTCTCCCCAGCTCTGATCTTGTTTTCCCCACAGATAAAAACCTGGTTTCAGAATCGCCGGATGAAACACAAACGCCAGCTGCAGGACGTGTCCCTGAGCGTCCCCCTCCCTGGAGCTCTCTACACGCCCCTGGCTTTCTGCCCGCTGCCCTCTGCCCTGAGCAGCAGCCTGCAGCTGCTGTGCCCCTGGGCGTCCCCCCCTGGGCCCTCGGTGCTGGCAGGGCCCCCTGGCTCCTTCTGGCGTCCCTGTCAAGTGGAGCCAGCCTCCCTGGCCTGGGCGTGGGCCTCCAGTAGCAGGCAGCCGCTGATGTGCTGTCCCCCAGACCCTGGGAGCCCGGGGCACACGCAGGGCCCAGCCTTGTCCAGGGGACCCTGGGGCCCATTGTCCTGCCGGAGACTGGGGATGCCTTTTGAGGAAGCTGGGCAGCCCAGATGCCTGCCGCTGGGGTGTCTGTCACAACAGGCTGAGCCACCCCCCACACACGGTGGGCGCGTGCAGAGCTGTGCCTGGCAGCTACCTGGAGAGACAGACCTTCCCCGTTTGTAGTGATGTGACACGACACCCTGGTGTCACCCGCAGGTGGAGCTGGGATCCTGAACCACCATAAGGTTCTGGAGGGTTCACAGCTGAAAATGTTTGAAAGCCGCCCCTTCACTGCAAACTACCACAGGCTCCTGCAGGTCACCTTTAGCACCTGATAAAGGGGTAATTTATTCACTAGAAGGTGTTGGGAAAACTGCTTTTCCAATTAGAAGAAATAAAGGCGGACCCTTTCCACCCCAGGGCCAGGCACCCCCCTCATCCTGAGCCCCCCAGTTTTCGATGCCCAGCCTGCAATCCTGGGGAGGAGGGGGGCAGGGACAGGTGCTCTCACTCAGGGGCGGGGCTCCAGCCCCTCCCAGCCCCCCTGAACCTCACAAGCAGAGTGGACATGGTGGGCTTGCTGAACAGAAGTAGCCGCCGCTGACCCCTCAGGGCATTTAGGGGGACCCTGCACCCCCGCCCTCAACGCCACAGTGCTGCTCTCCAGGACACACTACTGCTCTGCCCTATGGGAGGGGGACCACGTGCTTTTCTTCCTGTTCAGGGAGTTGTTGATAAGGGTCCCCACCTCCGGCCCTGGGAGGAGGCATGTGACCCACAAGGCCAGTCGGGGACCCAGGGGAGGGCGTGGGTCTGCCCGAGCTGCCGGCAGTGAGGAGTGGGCAGAGCATTCGGTTCTCGGGATGCAGCAGGGCCAGCAGCCAGGACTCGCCCCTCATGGGACACGGCGTCGCCAGGGCTACTGTGATACGCGCTTCCCTCGGCCACGACCTCCCCGCGAGGCGGGGCGCGGCTCCCCGGGGGCTGCCCCGCCCGCCGGCGCCGCTGCGTGCCCAGCCCCTCCCACAGGGGGCGGGGCCGGGGGTAAAGGGCGCCTGTGGTCAGTGCCCATCGCTCCGTCTGCTGGGCGGAGCAGCGGCGGCGCTCGGCTGTCCACGGAGACCGCTGTCCACTTCTCATCGGGAAGTTAGGACTAGGGGCCTCAGGCCCCCCCTGGCATTCCTGGCTGCCCATCGCCCCCGTCTGTCACTGTTGTTTGTGTGTGTGTGTGTGTGTGTGCGCGCGCGCGTGTGTGTGTACGACACCCTGGGGGTTCCCTCCACCCCGCCCTCCGGTGACCCTGGTTATCAGGTCATCAGGAACCCACCGCCACCGCCATGTGCCTGGGAGTGATTCCAGGGCCCTCGTGTTTCAGTTCCTCTGCCCCCGAGACTCTTCCAGCGTGACCCCCACCAGCACGGAGGGGAGGACGCCGGGGCCCAGAGGCCGCAGCTCGGTTCTAAAGGTACGTCAGACTTGACACTCAAGTTCACAGGCACTCAGCTTTATTGACATTGTGGTCAGGAGAAGGTGCACTCGGGCTTCATTACAAAAGCAAAACGAAGGAGCCGGAGCAGGACGACCTATGGCCGCACCCTCCGGTCTGCGCGGCGGGACCCAGGCGCTGACCCCGGTCCTCCCCAGGTTTCAGCACGGAGCCCCCCGCCCCGCCGCCCTGAGCTTCGTCACGGGTTCCCCCGGGGGGCACAGATGGGGGTGCCCGTACAAAAGCTAAGGTTCCCCTTCCCGTTCTTGGCTGTGGGACACCCCCCCCGAGCGGGGGGCAAGGACACCCCTGAGCCCCGAGGAACGTGGAGGCCGGTCAGGACGCAGGTGCAGCTGGAGGAGGACCTCGTCACCCCATTTTCCCATGCGCTACACCTCTTTAGGCCAGACCCTCAAAGAAGTATATGCATAGGAAAAAGGAACCACGAGACGGCGCGTCCGGCGGAGCTCAGGCGCGGCCCGCGGGAGGCCCTGCGGGGACGAGGCGGCCGGCCCGAGGCGGGGAGCCACCGCCTACCTGGTCCAGCCTCCCGTCCGGGTCCTGGGCGGCCGACGAGGCGAGCAGAGTCTGGGAGCACGGAGGAGAGCTGACCGCCGACCGCGGGCTCTGCTGCTGCAGGCCCCCGTGCCCCATTTATGCCAGGCGGAGACCTTGGCGGCCGGCTCACAGGGCAGCAGCTGTCACATGTGGTCGCAGGCTGCGCCGGCCAAGGCCCCGTCCACCCCCGCACCTGGGGGACGAGAGCACAAAGACCTGCTCTGAGCAGAGCGCTGAGCTGCACATGGGGCCGGGGGCTGCGCGCGGGGCCCTGGGACGCCGCCAGCCCTTATCTCCCCTCCTGCCACCATTTGCGTCACGCCCGGGAAAAGCACACGGGGTGTCCCTGTCCTCCCCTCCCGGTTCCCAGCTCCGGTCAGGAGCTCCTCCAGCCTCCCGCCCCACTCCTGGGGCACAGAGCCCAAGACCACCCTGAGTCTGCCCAGAGGGTCAGGTAGAAGAGCCCAGGGGCCACACACACCTGCCGTGTGCCCAGCTCTGCTCCCAGCATCCCCTGAGAAGGGCCGGGGCCCCGCAGGCCTGGGGGTGAGGACACAAGGACAGGGGAGGGAGACAGCACCTAGGGGACAGTTGCTCTGAGGTCCAGAGCTGCCCACACAGAGAGTGACCCCACACACACCCCTTCCCTCTCCCAGGCTGGTGCCTTAGGCAGGGCGGCTGAGCTGCTCAGTGTGCCCACAGGGTTAAGGGGGCAGCTGGGTCCACATGGCAGTGTCCACCACTGTTCACAGAAACTCCCGGCCTTAGTCTGAAAGTGAATGGCTCCTGGGTCCCCCGCCTTGTCCTCAGGGTCCTGGGGTAGTATCACCCCCGGCCCCCACTGCCCTCTGCCCACCCCATGGCCCTGTGTGGTCAGCTCCCCTCTTCCTGTCCTTCCTCCAGGGAGGCTGCTCTGCCAGTGTCTTCCCTGCCCTTTGCACACGGACATGCACAGACACACGGACACACACGGACACCACAGATTCAGGGTCTAGTTTGGGCCTGACTCTGTGGTGTCCGTGTGTGTCCATGTGTGTCTGTGCGTCCGTGTGTGTCTGTCGTCCGTGTGTGTCCGTCATTCGTGTGTCCATGTGTTTGTGTATGTCCGTTGTCCGTGTGTGTCCATGGTCTATGTGTGTCCGTGTGTGTCTGTCGTCCATGTGTCTGTGCATCCGTGTGTGTCCATCGTCCATGTGTCTGTGCGTCTGTGCATGTCTGTCATCCGTGTGTGTCCATCGTCCGTGTGTCCGTGTGTGTCCGTTGTCCATCCGTGTGTGTCCATCGTCCGTGTGTCCGTGTGTGTACGTTGTCCGTCCGTGCATGTCCGTCATCCATGTGTGTCTGTGTGTGTACGTTGTCCGTCCATGTCTGTCACCCGTGTGTGTCTGTCGCCCGTGTGTGTCCGTTGTCCGTGTGTGTCCGTCATCCGTGTGTGCGTGCAGCAGCCCTCAGGTTCTCCCCCACCTGAGGGGAGGGGGCTCGTCAGGCTGTTGCATCCGTACCTGTGACCCGTCACGGGCTCCTGGGTGGACGAAGACAGGACCCTCAGGTGGAGGTGCAGGTGGGCGGGTGAGGGAAGCCAGGTGAGAGAACATGACCAACCATGTCCCCTAGGTGTGCCCGAGACCCTGCCAGCCTGGTCCAGGACCCCTGCTTGGGCTGAAGCTGCAGATCCTGGGCCGGACGGGACCACGGGTCACTGCCCTGCTTGCCCCCGCCAGACGCAGACAGGATTTCAGGCTGTACCATGCCGTTGGTGATGGAGGTGTAGGGAGACTGGCAGTCACAGGTCAGAGGTCCCCTGGGCTTGTGAGGTGCTTACAAGGGGGTGTCAGGCCCCATCCTGCTGGATAGGCCGGGGGGCCTTGATGGGGGCGCGTGCTCACTGAGGCCCTAGAGGGGAGCCATCTACTGAGTCTCAGGTGGACAGGGGTCCCCGCCTGCCTCCCACACCCCCAAACCGGGGCCTCCCCGCTCCTGCCCTGAGCCTCCAGCTCAGTCAACCCTCCACCCTCACAGCTGCCTCCCGGGGCTCCTGGGAAAAGCACTGTCGCCCTTGACCTTGGGCTCCTGGGGCCCGAGGGTCTGTGGTGGGAAGGTGAGAGGCAGGAGAGAGAAGGGCGGCAGGGCGGGCAGAGGCCCAGGACTGCCCCAGGCTCCACAGTCCTTTGTGCTCATAAACTTCTACGATCCCGACCCTGGGGGTGAGGGCTGCCCCGGGCACCCCGTGTGCTCTGATTCTCGTCTGCACATCTGTCTCTGTCTGTCTGTCTTCATGCCTACTGGTCATGAGCATGGAAGGTGGAAGGACAGGGACCATGGTGGCAGGCAGAGACCCCCACGCCCCCGAGGGCACAACCTGGATGTTTCTGGCCCCTCCCAACTCCAACCTGCCCACAAGGGCGTCTGGTGTCCTATCCCTGCTTTTCCCTTCAAAGTCGAGGAGTCAAAGGGCTTCTTCTGGAGTGGGGTGCTAGCCCCCCACCATTAGGAGCCTGCAGGGCTTGGGTGGGTGGTCAGTGGCCCCCTATCTGCTGCCAGGAGCCAGGTAGATTGTGTCCAGCAGCCTCCCTCTGGCTGCCCGGTGAAGCTGGTCACAGGGAGGGGCAACTGTGGCCCCCGGGCAGCCCTCACCCCAGAGTCTCAGACCCCCGCCACATGCCTGTTCTGCAGATCTGGGGGTGATGGAAGGGACTCAGGCACGGTTTCAGCAGGGGCAGGAGGGCCCCCGGCAGGTTGACAGACACAGGGGACACCCACATGCTCGCCCGACTCCAAGATGAGTGTCGCGACTGAAACCCAACACTGAGCCTGAACTCCAGGAGGCCAGATGGGGGACGGGACGGCAGCTCACGTGGCAGGCATCCTGCCCACCATGTCTGGGTCCTCCAGTCAGAACCCTCCCCCCAGGAGCATTCCCATTTGCTGGTCCCTTGAAGTCCACGAGGCCCCAGGCTCTATGTCCTGGTCCCCTCATCTGGGGCAAGGCCCCCCACAGCGCCCACCCAAAGCCTGGGCACTATAGACCCCAGAGTGGCCCCTGCAGCACTGTGGAACACGCTGGCCAGCCTCACTTTGCCTGTGAGACAGAGTATCCTTGTGGTCCTGGGCGGACGTACTTGGCACTGAGCTGGCGTGGACACTGATAAGGGGTGGCCTTCAGGACCCGCCGCTTCCTCCCTCCGCTCCGTTCCGGTGGGCTGGGGGTGGAGGGCTCCCACAGCTGTGGGCTCGGCTTAGGCCCAGCTGCCAGCCCCCGAGGGAGCCCGTCATTAACCCTTGGTGGACTCTCCAGGCCCATTACCGGGGGGGTGGCCTGCTGGACTGTGGGACATGGAGACTGCGGTGTCTGCAGGCTCCCAGCCTGCCTGCACACCCATGTGTCCCTGTAGTTCCCCGAGCCGCAGGCCAGGCAGGGTCAGCGGTCCCCCCACAGAGCAGTGGCTGCAGCTCACCACGGCTGTGTCATGCAGGCCTCTCTGGGACTCAGTTTCCCCAGCGGCTAGGCAGGAGCTGGCAGTGGCCTCCCCCTTTGGAGCCACAGGGTTGAACCTGTGTCTGCCCCCCGAGGTGGCAACCCCACACAGGTGTCTCCCCAAGAGGCACGGAAGCACTGGCTCCAAATGTCCAGACCAGGATGTCTCAGAGCACACACCTCCCCAGGCCCTGGGCACGGCGGGGCGCACAGCAGCACCCTGGCTGGTCGGCCCTGGGGCGGGCACTGCCCAGCAATGGGGGACACGCTCACTGTGAACCTCATTGTGAGCTCTGGTGCCTCACACCTGTTCACGGAGAGGGTGTGGCTCAGAGACCTGGGGTGACAGGACACCAGGTCTGGGTCTCAGGAGGGCACCTATGCGCTGGGACCCCCGCGGCTCCCAGGGCCACCTGGGCATGGGGCTTCCCGAGCAGGGGCCTTGGGAGGGCAGCACAACCAGTGTGACTGGGGTCAGCAGCTCCTGGGGGCCGGGGCACCCGTGGGAAGCCCCTGTGGGTGCCCGGCCCCCAGGACCGGGGCCCAGGCTCTGAGGAGGGACGTGATGGGCCCGAGGGCGGGGGGAAGAGCTAAGCCCGGGCCAGGGAGGCCCCCCTCTGTGCGTCAGGGCTTCAAGGCTGGTCTGTGTGACTCCCTCCCGGGAGATAACCGGGGCTCCTTGATATTTATTTTCTTCTCTCCCTGGCTGTATCAGGAGCACGTGCCCGGCCATGGGAACTCTTCCACCCGCCAAGGCCGTGTGCGGAGGCCCTTCCCAGGGCACCCTTGGCCTTTGCAGAAGCCCCCACCCCGGGGAAGAACTGTGGCTACTTTGTGCAGACTGCGGACCTGGCAGCCCTACCCCTGCCCCCACCCATGTCTGCCCGGAGCCCCTCAGAGCACCTGGCCTGGAGCCGGGCCACCGGGCTTGTCACACAGGCGTGCGCGCGCGTGTGCACACACACACACGCACACACACACACACACACACACACAGCCAGCACCCCCATCTCCCACCTACCCCCCGGGTCCAGGCAGCAGCTTCAGCCCAGGTCCCCAGACCCTGGCCTCGGCCCCGTCACCACTGTCCATGTTCCAGGAGCCCGGGGGTCCCTCTCCTAGACCTGAGGAGGGACCTGTCACCTTCAGGCTTCCTCCAATACCAGTGTCTCCTCAGGTCCTCAAACCCCTCAGCAATGACTTGGGAGGCCAATTTGGGATTCCAAATGCTGCGGGTACACAGCCTGAGACTGCACCCCCTTTGCTGAAGAGGAGCTGAGTCCCTGATCAGCAGGGTGGGCTGAGCTTCCCGGGGACAAGGGTCAGCCAGGATCAGAACCAGCATCCCCCTGACCCCACTCAGCTCAAGGTGCCTCCAAGGAGAACCTTTTCCACTTTCCTGGTCTGGCTGAGCCGGTGGGGTCCATGGGAGGCCGTCTCCCGGGGGAGCCCCCTGGCCTGCGGCTGTGCGGGGTGGGGGCTGGGAGGTCTAAGTGGGCCCAGAACAGGGGAAGGGGCTGCGGTCCTCAGGGGAGAGAGTCCTCACCCTCCTGCCCCAGGCAGAGCTGGGACACAGAGAACACGTCAGGGAGGGCCACCATGTGCCCCGTCTGGGGGCTCAGCGCGGGACTGGGTGTGGGGACAGGGAGGGGCCCTGGGGCTGAGTGTGTGCACACCTGTGTGTGAGGACCCGTGGGTTTGGGAGGTGGACTTGGAGCTGGGCCTGAGTGAGGAGGGTGTGGGCCATGAGCTCGGGGCTCAGAGGCTGCTGGGCCTGGACACATGGGTGAGCAGAGCCCTTCCCTCCCTCCCCACTGGGACATGGGGGTCATGCTGGGCAGCATGGACAGGTCAAGGCAGGAGAGGGGGCTTGGGGGCAGAACAGAGGGGGCAGTGAGGCCTCGGCAAAGGGTGGTGAGGGCCTGGGCATGGCTGGGCCACGGGGACAGAGGGGCCAGGGAGGCTTGAAGCTAGGGGCAGGGTGTGGAGGGGTCAGACCCTCCCCGACGGGCTGGACTTTCCTATGGGAGCCCAGAGAGGGTTCAGCATCCACCAGCCACCTGCCTGGCACGGGCTGCACCTATGGGCAGGGTGGGCAAGTGGCACAGTGCCACCCAGGGCCGGGATCTGGGGGTGTGGCTGGCATGTGCCAGTGGCTGCCACTGTGGGGTGTCCAGTGGTGCCCCAGATACTGCCCACACCTCACCCCCACCCCGCAGCCTTGCAGTCATGTCCACCCTCCTTGACCCAGGGCCGCCCTCGGCCTGGGCAGCCATGCGGCTGGCTTGAGCAATGGAGCGAGGTCACAGAAAGAGGTGCCACTTTATCCCTCTGCGTGGAGGAGGGGAGGAGACAAAGCCCCTGAGGACGTGGGGGACCAGCAGAGGGGCCTGGGCCTGGGGTCACCACTCCCGTGGGGGCGAGGCCGTGGCAGCGGATGCCCTGAGGGGGTCGTCCACACCTGGCCGGCTGTTTCGAGGGACACCTGAGGAGTTTTCCTCATTTGGGACCGAGTGTGTCCCTCTCAGTCTGGGAGGCAGGACTGAACCCGGTTGGACTCGTGGGAGCAGGCCGCCCGGGGGGCTCCCCCAGGACCCTTTCCTCAGGGCAAGCCCCCCTCCTCCGCGCTAGCCCGCACCCACCCTGCTGCCGCCGCTGGCCCTCTGCCCCGGGCCCTTTGCACCTGCTGCTCCGGTCTGAAGCACCAGCCCCTCATTTCATTCACAATTTACTCAAAGGTCAGTCTCGGTGGCCTTCCCTGGCCGCCCGCTTGCTCCAAAGCAGGGGGCTCGTTTCCCTCTCCGTCCTCTGCCTCCCACTCCCATCCCCCCTCCCCATCGCACTTCGCCATCTTGCTCTTCGCGCCCTCGGCCACCGGGGGGCGCCGGCGCGGAGCTTCGGCCGCCGCTCCTGGCTCCTCGCTTGGGCGGCGCCAGCGGCTCGCGCCCCATTGGGCCTGAAGCCGTCGGGAGACCCTGGGCCGCCTCCGCCGGAGCCCCCGCCCAGGCCTGCCCGGCGCGTCCCGGCCTCTGCTCGCTCATCACGACTAGTCGGATGTGAGAGGACTAAGAAGTCGAATCCATTTTTGCAAATTCGCGAAAACATGCCGACCCCGGAGCTGGGAGGGCTGGGGGCGTGGGGGAGGGGAGGGGAGGGTTCCGCTCCGCCGCCTCGTTGGCGCGGGCTTCCGGCTGCGGGGCCTTCGGGTCTTCCCCGCAGACGCTGGGCGGCCAGGCTTGCGGGTCCGGGCTCTCCACACCCGCGTCACGGGGGCTGCCATTCCCGTAAAGGGCAGGCGGGCGTGATTTCCACGCTGGCCACGCGGGGTCACCCTCGGGCCGGGCCGCCGGGACGCCTGGGTGCGGCCGGGCCCATGCCAGCATCGCGGTCAGGGCCGTCCCGGGGGCACCTTCGCTTCCCCATCTCACAAATGAGGAAGTGGGTTCCGAACACCCAGGATCGCCCCAGATCTCGCCGACCCGCTCTGCCCGTGCGGGCAGGGGCCTAAGTCTGCACGACCAGCCCGGCCGTAGTCGGCGTGGAGGGGGGCGGCCTGCTGAGCGAGACCCCCAACGGTCGGGGCAAGGGTGGGGGCTGCCCTGGTCGCCCCCCGCCCCAGTTCCTCACATCCCGCAGGGCTGTCCACTAACTGTCCCCTTTGCCCCCTCCTCTGCCTTTCCCTTGGGGGCACAGGGACGAGGCTGTTTGTCACCATGGCTCCCTTTTGCACAGTCACTGGCTTCTAGCCCTGCATTCTGGAACAGATACACGGAGATAACAGAGGCGGAACCGCCTTGCCCACAGGGAGGGACTGGCCCGGCCTCCAATTTTGTCCGAAACTGAACCTCTAGGCCGGGCCCTCCCAAAGGTGACAGGGCCGGGAAACGGTGCCAGCCGCTGTGACTCGCAGCGTGACGTGAAACGTGGCGCCTGAGTCACAGCTGAGGCACTGCGGAGCCCTGTCTTCCTGGGCATCTGACTCGAGAGGCCATCTCCCCGAGCTCTGCCGGCGGAGCACCCTAGGGCCTGCGCAGAGCCCGCGAGCTGGAGCCTGCGTGTTGGGTGCGGCGCTCCGCACAGGGCAGGCCTGGCCTCCCGCACCTGGTGCTCAGCGCCTGCTCCGAGGTCCCTGCCCAGCAGCACTGTCACCCCGCCGGCTCCCCAAACCCCACCCTCTGTGTCCACCCTACAGCGCAGCCCTGGGGCCCAGCAGGCTGTGCTGGACGAAGGGGGCACGCGTGGGTCCTCCTCTCGCCCCGCCCCCCACCCCCTGCAGAGCACATGTGTGGGCATGTGCGCATGCGTGCACACGGCAGCCTCTGCTCTGCTCTGGGCCCACTGTGGTCGCAGGTGAGCCCTCCTGCTGCCCTGTTCTGGGCTTCTGCAGCCCCACCCAGGCCGGAGAGGCCCAGGCCTGTCCTGACTCAGCAGGGCCGGAGCTAGCGTCCAGGCTCCTTCCTGCCCCTCCCCCAGTGGCGGATTCCCATCCGTGCTGGTCTCCCGCCTCTGACACTCCCCACACCCGACAGGGTGGCACCCCGCAGTGGCCACGGCAGCCCTCCTGCCCCAAGAGCCCTGGCTGGCCCAGGCCAGTGGGTCGCCGAGCTCCGTGCTGCTGCTAAGGAGCTGAACCCCGGTTCTGTCAAGGAGGGCCTGGGACCCATCCTCTGAGCAGCCCTGACCTGAGCCGCAGAGGCAGAGTGCTGGGGCAGCCACGCGGTCTGACTCAGGGAGCACGTGGGCGTGTGACTCAGGCTGAAACCCTGACCGGTTTGTGACTCTGAAAAGCTGCCTCCCAGGAATCTGCCCCTCCCCCCAGGAGCAGGGGGGCAGGGGGAGCAGGCAGGAGAGCCAAGGCCCACCCCCCCCAGCCCCATACTTGATCTGGGAGCAGGAGAGCTCGATGCCAGCACACGGGGGCCGTAGGCCACAGACCCTGCCGGTCCCCACAGCCAGAGCAGCGTCTGGGGGCGTCCCGAGAGCGCCCCACCCTGGAGCGCGGCAGCCCACCTTCCAGGCAGAGCCCAAGGCAAGGCTCCACCTGGGGCCCGGCCCCCTGTGGACTGGAAGGGACCTGCTTCCCGTCCCTGAGCAAAGCAGGATGACCGTCCACCCCAGAGGATGGTCAACTCTCCAGGGGACCGTTTGTCCCACAGGACCTGGGCTGGCCAACACAGGATGCGGCCGGCAGTGGCGGGGGGTGGGGGGCAAGGCGCCATGAGCAACACACAGAAAATGACCACAAGACCCCTTGAGGCTCAGTACTGGACCAAGTCTTTATGTCCCAACTGGTGGGGGCGGTGGAGGGGGGCCAACCTCAGGGACGCCCGGGCGGGAGCCCCAGTGCGCACTCCGAGGGCCTGGGTCCACCGTGAACTGTGTGCACTGAGCCCCCCTCCCCGAGCCTGCTGGGCAGTGCATGGCCACATCTGGGGGAATGGTCCAGGGAAGCTGTGCGGAGGTTCTAGTTGGGGGCTCAGCGGCCGCCCTCCTGGAGGAGCCATGCTCTGTGGCCGCTCTCACTGGCTTGTGTCCCCCTGTGCCGTCAGCTCCGCAATCCGCAGGTCCTTCAGCCTGACCAGGCGCTCCAGCCCCACCACTTTCATCTGCAAAAGCTCCAGGGAAACACGTCTCTGGCAGACCTCAGGGACAGCCGATGCCCTGTCCATCTGCCAGCCCACGGCCAGCGGTCCGACCCCAGGCCCTCGGGTGGAGTGGGACACACTGCAGGGAGGAGGTGACTCGGGGCGCCCCAGGAAATGGCGGGGTGCAGGAGGTCAGGGAGGGCTGGCCCCCCACGCCTTCCGCCCACCCCGGGGCGCCCCCTGCAGCCTGCCTGGAGTATGTCTGTGTATCAGCGATGGACCACAGTCAGGGCGTCTGGGCCTACGTGCCGAGCTCACTTCTCAAAGTTCATCGCCAAGGAATCGCTTGGTGAAGAATGACAGTACGGGGGGGGGGGGCACCCAGGTCCTCGCCCTCCTCAGCCATTCTGCGTGCAGGCGGCCCCGTGGGACTCGAGAACGCTCACTGGCCCCAAACACGTGCCCAAAGTGAAGCCCACGGTGTGACATCCGCCTGCCAGTGAGGGCAGGGCCTCCGCACACCCTCCATGGACCCAGGCGGCGTGGGCCAGCGTGCCACACGCCCCAGTGCCTGCTCCTCTGTGACAAGCTGGGAAGAGCGCGCTGAGACAGGCTTCTCACTGCGGCCCCCCGCAGCCCCAGGCGTCCCTGTCCTCCCGCCCAGCCCCCACGTCGGTGACACCGCCGGACGCCAGCTGGAGCTGCTTTCCTGCCTGGGTTTTGTGAAATACGGCGGTTCCGGTGCACCGTCAGCACAGGGGTGAGCGCCAGGAGCTGGCTCGGGGCTTCCTGTCTGCTGCCCCCCACAACGCAAACCACACGATGATATCACTTTCCTGCTTCCTCAAAAATCAGCTCACCAGGACGAGGGCAGCCACCCTGGAGCCGCCCTGTCATCACAGGGCCCGCCAGCCCTTGACCCCGAGCCCTGAGCCCCGCTGTGTGGCTTGCACTCCCCGTTCTGGGCCCCACACTGCAGCCTGGGCTGCCCTGGGGGGTGTGTGGGGGGCACAGGGTGGCCGTTCCCTGAGAGCGCCCTGACCTCAGGACCCCTGCAGACCCTGTGAAGCAGCAGGGGCCTGGCGTGCACCTTTGGGGAGTTCTGCTCCTGTGCTGGCCCCCATGGCCCCAGGCCTGCTGTCCAGCACGTCTGGGTGGTGACGCCTGTGAATGTCTGCAGCCCCTGGGGACATGGGCCTGGGGTTTGGTAGCTCGGTGAGGCTAGGTGGTGAGTTCTGGGAGGGTGGGCACTATGCTCCTCTCTCTGGAACATTCCACAATTAAACTGTTTTCTAAATAATCACACCAGACATGGTTCCCCCTGGTCACGGGCCCTGCCCCCCACCGCCATGCCCCATCCTGGGTCTGAGCCTCCTGACACCTACAGCGTGGCCTCTGCTCCCCAGGGGGAGGGGCACGGAGGGGCACCCTGGGCATGGTACCTTGACCATCTCCTGCAGCATGGTCAGGGCCTGCTCCTTTTCTTCCAGCAGCTGCTGCACCCCGGGGTGTGGGTGCTCCCAGGGCCCACCGGCTGAGTCCTCACTGAAAGGCAAACAGCTGGCCTCAAACCCAGGGAGCGGGCGGGTGGGCGGGCAGGTCGGGGGTAGGGGACAGTGTCGGGGCGCGACAGCAGAGGGCTGAGGAGACGGGGCCCACCCTGTGCACACACAGGGGCTGGTCTTCTCTGGAGCCCCACGACTCAGCAGGGTCTTCATGCTGGGGGACGCTGGGGGTCTCAGCAGGCCTGTGGGGTGAGCACACACGTGGGCTCAGGGCCCTGTCTCGGACTAGGCCTGGCCCAGCGGCAGCCCCTGGGGGTGGGGACGGCGTCCACAGGGACGGCGCCACGTGGGCACAGCCCCACCAATGCCTCCTGTGGTGCAGCCCTCCCCCGTTGGAGGCCCCCCCAGCCCCGTGGGGACCTGTTGCTGAGCACACCTGACCCCCTTGCAGGTGTTGACCTGTGGAGCTGCCCTTACAGGAGGAGTTTCCCACACCAGGGGGTTCAGATACTACCGGTGTGGGGGGCGGAGGCGAGCCCCACCCACGGCCTGTCAGCTGCAGTCCTGGGGTCTCCTGCGTCCTGTGAAGATCTGGATGGGGAGGTGCGGCCGGCAGGGCTCACTGCCACCCTGTCACCCACTTGCCTCCCTGTGTCTCCGTCACAGGCTGGGGGTGGCCTGCGCAGGAGTCATCATGGAAAGAGTCTGCACGGCCCCGGGGGGGCAGGGGCCGGGTCACCACTGACTCCCTGGTCTGTCTCTCACGGGGAAGTGACAGGACCTTGCCCCAATGTGATGGCACCCGCACGTACAGCTGTGCTGGGCGGGTCCTCGGGGACAGTGCTGAGGTCCATCACCTTTTCTTGGAGTGCACACAAGATGGGCTCGATGGCCCCAGGCGTGCTGGCCACAACCTTTCGGATATCCGCCTCTGAGACACAGAAACGCAGCTTGAGAAAGACCTTCCTGTGAAGAAACCAGGGGTGCGGCCCTCAGCGGTGCATCTGTGGGGCCGGGTGGGGGGTTCTCTTGCAGGGAGGCAGGGCCTGGGGGCCCTTCCTGCGGTCACCTGCAGAAGCCTGGCGTGATCTTGTCCCCAGCCACCTCATCGAGAGGGGCAGACACTCGGTGCCCTGTGCGTCAGGCCTAGCGTGTCCCTGCCGGGGCCACCGTGTCCTTACTAAGTGTGCAGGGTGCTCTGTGGCAGAACCTATCCCCCTGCCTGAGTCACCCTTCGCTCTAGGGGCCAGAATCCGACTTTTTAAAAAGACTTTTATTAAGAAGTGTGGCTAACATGCACGTATTGGTTCAGGTACACACAGTTGTGCCACACAGAACCTGGCTCCTGACCAGCACCGCGGTCCATGTCCACCTGCCCCTGCTGCCCTCTCCTCCTGGGGTTAGGGCAGCCGCCTCCCCCAGCCCTCTGATAAGTCCCACCAGAGGCTGCCCAGGCCTCGGCCTGCAGGGCCTCTCACCCCCAGGCTAGGAGCCGGGTCCTCAGCATGGCTTCCAGGGACCCTTGGTGGCTCTGAGGGCGCCTCCCCACCCCGCCCCCTCAGCTCCCCCACAGGGACTCAGGGACTCTGCACCCTGCTCCCCACCGCAGTCTCCTTTGCGCAAACAGGTCACCCCACTTGACTGCACTGTCACTTCCGCAGGGGCTCTGCCTTGTCCTTCAGGACACGCATCCCACCCTAGATGGCTCCTTGTCTGTCTCCCCTGTGGACTCTGATTGCCCCCCCCCAACCGACAGCAGCACCCTGTGGGCTGTGCCTGAAGCAGAACGCGTGGAAGGCGTGGGCGGGACAAACTGTCACCCAGCGGGTCTGGAGGTGACCAGTGCTGTCCTCCTGGTGGGTTGATGGCGAGATCCCAATGGACAAGACTGAGACCCAAACCAAGGAAACAGCCTGAGAATGAGCCCAGAGACCAGGAGGGGCGGGGACAGGGGGCTCCAATAAGGGCTGCTGGTCTGAGCCGCCTGCCTGTTCAGAACGCTCCAGTTGCTGAGCTTCTGGTCCGTGTTGCAGGTGGGCACGTAGTTGTGCAGGTCCACGAGCCGGGGGTGGAAATGCTTCACAATCTCGGCCAGCAGCACTGGGGGAGGGGGCGGGCGCGGCTGAGCCAGGCCCGCGGCTGAGCTCCCCTTTCCCCACGTCCTCAGTCTCCCATGGCCCCCGAGGTGCATGAGGACAGAGGGGTTCCGGGGAGCGCTCATCGCGGGCACCAGGGTGTGGCTGCCCCAGGGCAGAGGGCTGTGGGAGCGGGGCTGGGGTCGGAGAGGTGCTGCCGGGAGCCCCGAGTCCGCCCCTCCCGCCCAGGGCGGGGGTTGCACACAGAGCGCAGCCCCCGATCCGGCCACGCCCTCTTCCGGGGGCGTCGGAGCCCCCATCTTTGTCTCCTCTCCTTTCCCGCGCCCTCGTTCCCTGCTCCCAGGGGGCTGGGACCCTTCACGGGACATCGGCCCTGGCCGGCCATCGCCTGCTCCGCCTCGGGGCCCTCACCGCCGTCGCTGAAGTCCCGGGCCAGGTGGCGCTTGGGGCGGCTGAGCGGGAGCCCGTCCAGCCAGGCGCAGAGGCCGCGGAGCGCGCCGGGCGGCGGCGGCGGCGGCGGCGGCGGGGCCGAGGGGCTCAGCATGGCGGCGGCACTAGTTGTTGGGCCCGCTGCCGGGAGACGGCGCCGGAAGGGGCGGGGCCGTTGCCGGGAGACGGCGCCGGAAGGGGCGGGACCGGGAGCGCGGGCGTCCTCCGGCTGCGGCTGGATCCGGGCTCCCGCCAGTGCGTTTGCGGTCGTCGGGCCGGGGCCCCCAGCTTGGGGGCGGCTCGTGGTAAAGTCGAGGGGGCACAGGTGAGGCGCTGAGTCCACGGACTGCACGAATTCCGTTTTAGGAAGCATGAGACCCCCTAAGCCTTGTAAGTTGAATCCCACATGGTTTCACACGCGACGTTTTCCATCCAGCCAATAAAAATCTCGTCACTTAGAACTTGATCAATAATTTAATAGTAAAAAACAGGTTTTTGTTTCTTAAATCGCAGGGAACCAGGCTCCGGAAGTTGAGGGACTTGCAGTTGATACAGCTTCAACCCACGGTGCTAACCGCGCCCGGAGTCGGGGTTGGGGGTGGAGGGGTGCACACGTGACCTCGAGTCCTGGGAGCCCCCCGCCCCCACCCCTTCTGCCTGGAAGGGGCTTGGGCGGCCGGCCAGCAGGCGGACGGATGCACAGGCTGAAGGAGGCCAGCCGCTGTCCGGGGACACGCTCACTCACGCCACGCAGTCGCTGACCACACTCTGCCCAGCCTGGCGACCGCAGACACGCTGAGCCAAGTGTGGCCGACGGGGATGAGCGGTCAGGGACAGCAATGCTGAGAGGCCCCGATGCGGAGAGCGACCTTGGCCACGAGGAGGGGTCTCCTCGCTGGGACTTTTCACAGGGGACCCAGCCCGGTGGGGGCACCAGGGGCAGAGGTGCTGCGGCAGCTTTCAGGCAGGCTTGCAGGAGCCGCGGGTGCCGTGAGGGGCCCATCACCTCCGCTGGCCGGGGGGTTTCAGAGCCACCTTTGGGGCAGCAGCTCCCTGGAGGCGGGAGAAAGACCTGATTGACAATGCAGCTGCTACAGCAGCACACGTGTGTTCTCCTCCTGTTAGGTCCTGTACAGTCTGAGTTCATCCGACAGCACGATGGCCCTGTGCGCACACTGAGGGGCACAGTGACGGCCACAACACTAATACGATACAAGTGAATGCCACCCATGCTCATGCTAGTAGGTGAAAGACAAACGCATGGCCCAGTGTTGAAATAAACCGACAGCTGACATCTCTCCTTGCAGTGGACATCGTCACCATCAGGGCCGTGCCCCTGCCAGCGTGCTAGGGCAGGGCAGCTCGCTGCAATGTCCCTGCCCCCGGGGGGACCCTTCCCTGGGAGAGGCGCTCACCTGAGTGGGTCCAGGGTGGGCCCCTCCAGCCTTGGGCTTGACTGGTGGCATCGGAGGCGCAGAGGTTGGCTTGACCACCTGGAGGAGGCAGTGACAGTGACAGCAGGTGCCACCTAACCATCTTGGCCAGTCCCAGGCACTGTTGTCCCAGGTGCTCTGCTCTGTTCCAGACCAGCCCACAGGCATCTCTGTTGAGCTCTCTATAGAGAAGGGGCCCTAAGCCCCGCCCTCCACCCATGGCCACCTGCAGACACAGTCACAACCCAGTGTCCCCACGCCACCCCAACCCCACCCATGAAAAGCCCTTAACCTGCCAGAATGTGGGTATTAGAAGCTTAACAGCCAAGAATTAAGTACTAAAGTTTGTTCTGTTTTCACTTCTGCCTTCCCAGGGAGACTGTGGGATGGCACGAAAGGCTGACCAGGCCTAGCCCAGCACGGCCAGCTTTGGCCACATACTGCACTGCCCAAGACGCCGGGGCCTTGGGCACGATCGCCTCGTGGCCTCTGCCTGGCCATCACCACTTCCTGGGCCAGAAGCGTCCTGCCCACCCTGCCCCCCGTCTGGCCTGACGGAACCCCTCCTAAGACCACCTTTGCAACTTTTCTGTAAGTCTACAATTAGCTCGAAAGAAAGGTTAAAAAGGAGAGAAGCAGAGTGTCTGCGAAGGGAGCACCGCAGGAGAAGGCCCACGCGGGTCAAGTCTAAGGACTGACCGGGTTTCCGTCTCGGCACCTCCCAGACACGGTACAGGGGGGAGACGGGTGTCTACACGGAGGAACTGGCACGAGTCCACAACACTGGTGACACACAGGTGACACCACGTGGGTGGGGCCTGCCCCAGGAGGGGACCCCGACGTGTTGCACAAGCCTGCCCCCCCGCTTTGCAGAAGCAGCTCAGGCAGCCACCTGCTGTGGGCCAGGTCTGCAGTGTCCCCAGGGCCAGAACTTGTGACCTACAAGGAGCTCTGGGGTAAGCCCCCCACCCTTCTGTGAGGTTTGGCTTGTGGGGGAGCCTCGGGGTCTGGTTCGAAAGGGGTCATGTCCTCTTACCTGCTTGGGCTTCAGGTCCGGGAGGGGCTTGGTGGGAGGGGCAGGTCGGAGCTGGAATAGGAGGAACGGTCAGGGCCCTGGGCAATGTGCCCCCTGGGCCTGGTGACCAGCCTTCAGGGTCGTGGGGACCGCCACCCTGGGGTCCCCAACCTGCCAAATCCAGCCCCTGGGCCCGCCACCCCCCGGGGACCCGTTCTCTGCCACCTGAAAGGGCCTGGCTGCCGGCCCCCACTGCCACTCACCTGGGCGGGGGCCTGCTGGGTGTACACGGGGACCGGGAGGGGTGGGCTGGACATGGCGGCCGGAGGCTGCGGGGAGCAGGGCCGTGAGCCGGGACCTCGCTGCGCGGCTACCTCCAGGAGCTGCCCCCCGAACCCCAGCTCAGGACCCAGGGTTCCTGCCCTCCCACGCGTATGCACGGGGGCTCTGTCCCTCTACCCGGCAGGGCCCCAAGCCCAAGTAGGACCCCCATGCTCCCCTCCCTTGCTGCGTGGACAGGAGGTGCTATGGGGGCTGCAGTGGAGGGGGCCTCAGGTTCAAGTGGAAACTCCAATTCCATCGCCAGCCGGCACGGGTCCTCGGACCTCCAGCCCTGATGCCTCCGCACAGGGAGACAATGGTGGCTGCTCCAAGGCCCGGGGCTGGCGCGTGCTTACCATGGGGGGTGGCCGTTTTGGGGTCGCTGCGGAAGCCGAGGGCCGTGGCTGGCCGGGGGGGATGGGATGCACTGTGGGGGCCGGGGCCTTGCCCTTGGTGGGCATGCTGCCCCCCTCGTGGAACAGGGGGTTGGAGAGCCCCATGGAGGCCTTGGGTGCCACATTCCTGCAGGGAAAGTAGCACGTGCACCCTGTCCTCAGCGTCTGAGCCTGGGACATGGGGGGTCCCCAGGCTGGGTCCGGGTGCGTCTCAGTTTCAGCACCCCACCACCCCCCTCAGGGTGCCGTAGTCACAGCTACGTCACCCCAGTGCCGACTTGGGCGGAGGTCGGGTATGTAGAGGACAGGGACCCATCTGGGTTCACATCAGCAGCCTGTCACCAAAACGCATCACCTGTGCCCACCTCAGTGAGAGGCAAGTGCCCACAGCAAAGGCCCCGGGAACCCGCTGTGTGACGTGGGGGCTGTCCCTGTCCCCAGCCATGGTGGCCGTTTCCCCATGTGCAGGGGGCGCGTGCCTGCGTCCCGTGCTGACGTTCTGCAGCCCAGGGCCCCTCACCTCCGCCGGATGGGGCTCCCGGCCTTGCGGTAGATGACCACGCCTGCCACGGTGAGCAGCACCACCACCAGGAGCACCACAGGCACCAGCACACCCACCGGCATGCCCCCGGACGCTGTGGGGCACAGGCAGCAGGCGTCAGTGGGGCGGGGGTGCTGGGATCCACAGGTGACACAGACCCTGCCTGGGACCTGGGACCCCCGGTTGCGCCCCGCAGCCCAGTGCCCGGTGGACATTGCTTAGCACCAAGACGTGGCACATCGCATCAGTGCTCTGAGTGCTCCGCCGTGGGCAGGGGCCTTGGCAGTGGGGGGCGGGGTCCCAGGCCCACAGGGACTCGGGCGCAGCCTGGTCAGGTCCCACAGGCTGTGATGCGTGGGCAGCCACACGCTATGGCCATTGAGCGGGCAGAGGGCCTGGCTCTGCCCTGTCACATCTTGCACACCCCTCCCCCAGGACAGGACCGCCCTTCTCCTGTGGGACTGAGGTTGGGGCGCAGGCTCGTGGGCCCTGCCCTCGACCTGGGGGGTGAAGATGCAGCGACTGCAGCCTGAATCCGTAACGAGGCTCCGGTGGTCGGGGGCCCTACCTGTGTGCACGTCGGCCAGCAGCTCCGTGCAGTGGGGGGGCGCCCAGCCCGGCTCGCAGTGGCACTGCCTCTTGTGGTTGCACACCTGGAGGACAACCAGGCATCACCACACCGCAGTCACCGGGCCCCGCCTCGGGCCAGCGAGGTGAGGGACCACGCTGTGACCCTGACAGGGACAGCCAGGCTCGTGCATACGCCTGGGCCCTATGCCAGGCGTGCGGGGCCTCGTCACACAATAACAGCAGCAGCCCCTCCCTCAGAACCACCATCAGGGCTTCGAGGTGGCTTGTCTGTCCCCGGGCCGGGGTGCTCCCCACTATCCCTGAGATGAGGCTCAGGAGGGCTGCTCCAGGCCCTTTTGTTTCAAGCTTTCGGTGGCCTGAAGTCAGTCACACACACTCCCCAGCCCCGTTTCCAACAGCACCAGGACCGCTGGGGACTCAGGTCACACCCGGGGTGTGTCCCCAGCACTGGCCTCTGCCCTATGTGCACGGGGCCCCTCCGGGGCAAGGCCTACACGTCCCCACCCGCCAGGGCCCACATACCCCGTGCCCATTGCAGCGTGCAGAGCAGTTTCCAGGTCCGTAAACCCGCAAGTCCTGGCAGGACCCTCTCCAGCAAACCTGAGGGGCGGAGGGCTCTCCTTAGGCAGCGCCCCCACCCCCGTTAGCCGGAGCCCACCGGGAACCTGCAGGGCGAGTCACCCAGCCCCCCACTACCACTAGCCCCAGTGGTCCCCTTTGGGGACTTGAAGAACAGAGAGGTCTTCAGACCACCGGAACCAAGAACAGGCTTTGCGGCGGCTCCCGAGCACCGTCCTGAGTTTCTGCTGACAGCAGCGGGGGCCCTGCCACTGCCCTGCTTTGGACCACGTGGACTTGTATGGGGCCACTGGGGGCCCAGCAGCCTGACCGCGTCGGGGGGCACATCCAGGCTGGTGTCTGGCCACAGCCCCCAGGAACCCGAGAGGTGTAGTCGGCCGCCACACGTGCATGGTGGGGCTCTGGTCACTCACCCTCTCCTCACCGCACTTGGTGCCCTCGAGCACTGGCTCGTACCCGGAGCCACCGTCCAGGGCAAGGGCCTGGCAGGCACGTGAGGTGAAGGTGCAGGAACTGCGCTCCGGGGGCTTCTCCCCATTCTCGCAGAGCAGGGTGCCACACTTGTTGCCGCTGTGGACAGAGAGACCTGCTGTGGTGCCGGCTCTGCCAGGTCTCCGGCTCTGTGCACGCTGGTCGTGCTCAGGGGGGACCCAGGGCACGTGGACGGGCTGCAGGGTCCACTGATGGGTCACCCACATCCCCTGCCACAGCAGGCAGCACGTTCAGGACTAAGGGTCCCGCAGCACAGGGTGGGGCCCCAGAAAGACTCCTCTGTGCAGTGGACCCTCTTGGGCAGCCCTACCTATAGGGACACCCCACACCCCACGCCCAAACGCCAGGGGAGTCGGGCAGTGGGTGCTCCCTCACCTGTGGGAGAGGTGACAGCCTGCTGAGATGCTGTAGGCGTAGCATGACTCCATGGCAGCCCGGGCACCTGCAGGCCAGGAGTGGTTAGTCCTCCAGCTCAGGACGCGAAGCCACCCCGCAGGCCCGTGGGCCACCCGCGGAGCTCGTGCCACCTCACCTGGCCCCCACAGATCCTGGCATCTCTGGGCCAGCGTGGGGCAGTGGCCATTGTAGCAGTAGCCCCCCGGGCATGGCGTGCCGTTCTCCCGGAAGGCGTCCTCCGGGCACGCCGGCTGCCGGCCGTCACAGTACTCCTCAAGGTCACATGCGTCCTTCGCGTCACGGCAGAGCTTGCCAGCCAGCTGCACCTGACCCAGCAGAGTGGAGCTCATGGGGGGCATAGCAGGACTCCAGGCAGACCCACCGCTGCTGCTTTGCCCCTGTGTCCCTGGGGCCCCTTCCCACCCGCTGACCTGGGGGCACACTGGGGTTGGGGGCAGGAGGGGTGCCTGGGGGCCCCACGCTCACCTTGCATTCATGACAGCAGGTGCCATGGGCACACTCGGCGCCCTGGGCCAGGCGGCAGGTGGTGGCATTGCAGCAGCGGTTCTGACAGTCCTGGGGAGCAGGTGGAAGGGAGAGGGTCTCTGTGGCTGCACACTGGGCCACCCCTGGATTCAGAGTGCACCCCGGGGCCCCCGCCCTCCCACAACTGGCCCTCACTTGGGCTAGGGCCTTCCTATAGGCAGGTCACACGTGCTGCCACCCTGGGGTCCCTTACAGCTTGCTGCAGGTGTCAGAGGACAGGGCAGCACACAGGGTGCCTGGTGGGTCAGGAACAGAGGTGCTGACCTGTGGGATGGGACCCCGGGGCTCCCCTATGCTGGTGGAGGGCAGGGGGCCAGAAGGTGCCAGGCCCTGTACCTGGGGCTGGCCGCAGTCGCACTGCTCCCCACGCTCCAAGAAGCCGTTCCCACACACGGGGCCGCCCACCAGGCGGTCGGGGTCTGGGGCGCTGTCCAGGCAGGACGTGTGGGGCTTCTCAAGGAACGTCTGCAGGTCATTCCGGCTGCAGTGGCTGAACCTTCTGGGGTAAGCAGAGCTGAAGGAGGGGGTGTGTGTCAGGGGGAGGCCACTCGCCCCAGGGTACCCCGCTCTGCAGCTGGCCCTCGGCCAAGCAGACACAGACGAGCCTCACCCGAGGCTTTCCGCCATGATGCAGCCGCCGCCTTCCTGAGGCACGGGGCAGTAGCAGCCCTGGATGTTCTCATCGTGGTTCATGCCCAGGTTGTGA